>JAJHUR010139380.1:0-63067 GCA_027495735.1 Lutjanus campechanus
TTTTCCCTTTTTTTTTTTTTTTTTTTTTTTTTTTTTTTTTTTTTTTGCCTTGTTACATCTTTTATATTATTTACATTGTTTTCATCTGGTGACATCTGTTATGCATTACATGCACTGATACATCAAGGATTCATCTTTTGTCGGTGTTATTATTCCATCCATTTGGGTTGAAATCAGTCTTGATATTGTGAGGGCAGTAGACAATGACACAAAATACAAAAAACAATCAATAATTCCCCTCTGATGCATTGAAACTAAAGTAACAAGCCTGTTTTGAACCTCACCCTTCCTCCACACTCCAGTCTCCTTCTCTCTGTGTCATCTTATTATGTCTTTTGGGTCATTTTTCGTCATGGTTACACCTTTTTCTGTCATTATGTCTTTTTTGGTTACATAATTTTTTTTCTTGTCATCTTTTTTTAAATTTTGTCATGTCATCTTTGGGTTTTTTACATCTTTTCCATCTTCTTATGTCTTTTTCATCTTGTTACACCGTTTCTGTGACTTTTCATCTTGTTTCATCTTTTTTTTCATTTTCTTACATCTTTCTGTCACATCATCATTTACATCTTTACGTCTGTTGTGTCTGATATGCACTGATACACCAATGAATTTTGTGTTATTGTTCCATCCATTCAGGTAGAAATCGGTCTTGATGTTGGGAAGTCAATATTTTCTCTTTAACGCATTCCTGTTTTCAAAAGGAAAGAGTAGAAAGTACTGATATTTGTCTTTGTCAGGTGTAGAGAGTAAAGGTAAAAAGCCATCAGAAAAATAAATACCCATGCAAAGTACAGATACCTGAAAAATCTACTTAAGTACAGTAACAAAGTATTTGTACTTGGTTAGTTCCCACCACATTGCACTGGATAAGAAACAGCATTTAACTACATTAGTTCATTGAAACTTGCAGGACTGCACTGATTTAATGTGATTTTTAATAGAAGTACAGTTCAGGCTCAGTACATGAATGTGAGCCCAGTCTCTAGGTATTTGTGCCTCCCTGCTGGTAATAGACTCTGGGTACAGGCATAGCACACACAAATTAGGAGTGTGTTTTTCTTTTGGAAACACAACTTCCCTGTTGGGAGCAGTGTTGCCATTGCTTATCAACCAGCACAGAGGCTGCTTCAGCTCCTTCTATACTGGCAGGGGGTCTGTGTGTGTGTATGTGTGTGTGTGTGTGTGTGTCTGTACACACCCACACCACAACCACTTCCACCAACACACCACCCTTGGCCCTGTCTGTCCTTGCAGGTGGTCTCAGAATCACAAACACGCTGAACGCAGTCAAGACAGACAGACACACACACACACACACACACACACACACACACACACACACACACACTTGCTTTAGTGAACTCCTTTCTGTATGTGGATGTTATCTCTCATCTATCACCTCATCTCACCTGTCTCTCATCTCTCCGTCCGTCCCTGCATCAGTCTATCCTCCCTTCTTTGATCCATCCCTCCTTCTATGGTTGTCTCTGTTAACTTCATCCATATATATATATTTCACTTTTTTTTACATTTAGAACTTTTTTACTCCACAAAGACTGCGTATGTTGAGCTCATACAGTATAATGCACCGTACCGACAACATTTATAGATGCATTTCTTCATAGAAAATGGCATTTTAACTTGTAGTCATTCACAAAAGCCTTTTTATTTCATTATAACTGCATTGGCAATGTCTTGGACTTTGAGCCTGGCAAGAGTCCTGCACCGGGCGGGGTACCCATGGGTACCTGCTGAGTAACCTTCAAAAACATTGTGCAACAGGTGAAGAATATATTATATAAATTCACGGCATGGGTAAAAATGAACTAATTGCCAGCGGGCAACAGGTGAGACACATGCATTACAATAATATGTTTTTTTCCCTGTAGAAATCAGAAATGAAAATGACTGTGCAGTCTTTTTGACATTCAATTCCGATGGTAATATCAAGTCTAATGAGCGAGCAGGATTTTATTTTGAAAGCTTATGACACAAGCTTTGACCCCACACCTGGGCAAAAAAATAGATCATTTAATGATGGCAGTGACTGCGTCAGAGGCTATGTCAGACATTTGGGAGATTTTTTTTTTTAGTTGTGATTCGAGACTGTGAGAATAGGGTTTACAGTGGCTTTGCTGCGTGTCAAAAGGGGCAAAAAGGAGGGAAGGAAGGAAGTGTATAGAGGACGTTGTGCCCACAAAAATTATCCAAACCAGAAACAATGGATCAACAGTACCACACAAGCTGCTCTCACTGCACAAGATACTACCTTCACCTCCACAGACAAAGCAGAGGGGGGAAAAAGTCTGTTATGATCTCTGCAGAGCAATCACAGCAGCAAAACAGCAATACAGAGAGAAGATGGAGACACACTGATAATGACTCGTAGTAGATGGCAGAGACTACACACAAAATCAGACTTTGAAGAAAGACCAAGCTGCACAGCTAATGTCACTGCCTCCCACCTGGACAGGCAACTTTTTTGAGGTAATTAACAACAATCTGCTGGAGGGAGTCCCTCACCCACCACTGTGGACACAACCATCACTCTGGTCCTCGTTGATGCTGATGGGTACAAACTGTTCAAGCGGGTCAACATCCGCAAGGTGACTGGGACAGGTGATCAGAGCATGCACACTGCACCGCACCGCAGCTGGTGTGTTAACTGACATATTCAACCTCTTACTTTCAATGTATGTGGTCCCATCGCGGTGCAAGTCATGCACCATTGTTCCGCCAGGTAACATTCTTAAACAACTGGCATCCTGTTGCTCTCACCCCCACAGTGAGCAAATGCTTGTAGAAAGCATGTTTGGAACCTAATCTGTTGTGTGTAACCACCCACCCTGGACCCTCATCATACAGACGAAACAGATTTATGGACGGCATCATAGCCACACTCCACACTGCCCTCACCTGCCTGGGGGAGAGGAAATCCTGTGTGAGGGTGCTGTAGTTCAGCATTCAACACTATAGTCCCCTCCAGACATGATACCAAACCCAAGGGGCCCAGGACTCAAACCCAGCCTGTGTAATTGGATCCTTAACTTCCTGTCAAGTCAAGGCTGGGTGGTGATGGCCTCCAACACCGCCGCCCCTCTGACCCTCGACACAGGAGCTCCCCAGGGCTGTGTCCTGAGCCCCCTCCTCTTCTCCCTGTATACCCACGATTGTGTGGCCATGCACGGATAATGATGACAAGACGGCTTACAGCTGAGAAACTGACTACCTGACACAGTGTGGAAGCGGGACCCCATCACCATTCATGGGCTGCTGTTAGCAGCTTCATGCTCATCTGTGTTCACGTCACTGTGGACCTCACCTGGGATGAGCACACCAGAGTGTTGTGATGAAAAAGCTCTGCAACACCTCATCTCAGGTGGCTGACAAAGTTGTTGTGGATTTTCACTCCTGTCCCATCCCACTCCCATGAAAGGTTATAAAAGATAAATAAATGAATAAATAAAAAGCCTATCCCATCCCAGTCCCGGAAGAATGTCTCCCCTCCCATTTTGCTCCCATTCACACGTCAATACACACACTTTTATACATATAAAAAAAACTGACCTATTGTTATTACCATTCCCGCTCCTGCCCGCTCCCGTTGACTTTTTTTCCCTGTCCTGTCACAGTCCTGTCGTGAATAGTGAAATTGACTCCCATCCTGCAGGAATCCCATGGGAATCCTGAGATTCCCGAAAAATATGTCAGCCTCTACTGGATGTATCGCTGCCTGGATGTGGAGACTGTACAGACTTAATGTGATAGAGGGTCATGTGGACGGCCCAGAGCATCAGTGGATGTGAGTTTCCCCTCCAGCCAGGATATTTACAACAGATGAGGTGTCATTAAAGCCTGCGGGATCATCAAAGACCCCAAACACCTCAACCACGGACTGTTGAGCAGTCTGGTAAGCGGTCTTCAAGCCCAGAGCAGCAGGCAGCATACATAGAACAAGACAGTTTTTTGTTGTTTTTTTTCCACCAGGCAACCAGACTAATGAACAATGAATACTAAGAGCCTGTTGCCTGCCTGACTTTGACACACACACACACACACACACACACACACACACATACACACAAATGTAGCTGTGCATTCACAAACTCATACAAGATTCAAATAACTACATACCAGTTTACACACATACAGCACATACACACTCAACATTGTTTAAATGATTTATTATTATTGTATTCTTTCTCTTTTAGTACCATTTTACTGCCTTTTTAAAATATTTTTTCTATAAATAACTACACACAAAGATGCACATTTACAGACACACACCTTATACACACTGCACATTATTTATACTTTTTATTATTATTGCATTGCTTTTTATTTTAGTACCTTCTTACTCCTTTTTATAGTTTTTTATTGATGTTGCTGCAATATCAAGATGGTAAAACCCAATAATTTTACTTCTTTATGCTTGTGTTATGTGATACAAAAAGGCATTTTGAATCTTGAAACTTGTAAGCGAGTTTCAGAGTTTCCACTCACGAGTGTGTGTGTATTTTGACCAACACAACAATGATAACCTAAGCGGTTCAGAGCAACATAGTTGTGATAAATCAACTAATTCAGATCATCCTCCAGCCTGTTTTACTGAAGAAAGACCCAAAGAAAAAGATTATGCGATTTAAACAGACTGTTTTACCTGTGTGGTCACAGAAGTGATCAAGTTGTGTGTCATGGATCTGTGCATGTCACAAGCAGCATAAACAAAAAAAGAAAGACCCAAAATGCCGCCATGAGCTCAGCGCACAGCTGTTGTGCTCACTGTTGCTGGTTGACATGAAGCAGGAGGAGCTCAGTGAGCATGCGGTGCATTTTGGAGTCAGCGTGACTCCCTGTCTGCCACAGCGATTAAGCACCTGTCAATGGTCAACATACATCGGATGCAGGGAAATGCTACAGATCCCCTCTTATAGCTGAAAAAAACTGAACATTTCAAAACTCGTAAGTCAGTTTCATCTTGCATTTACTGTTTTGTTTTGGGAAAACTGTAAAATACAAGAAAAACCCCTCAGCAGTATGCAATGAGATACTAATCCTATTCATGGTCCATGGTGGACACTACATTGTGAATTGTCTTGCTAAGAATGAAATGAGCAATATTGTAAATGCCAATGACGATGGAGGCTTCAGCTGCTTCTCCTCCATTTGATGCAAAATGGCCGCCTAGTGGGAGACAAGATGGCATGGAATGGGGTTGGACAGGGGGACATTTAAAGGCCATAGGGGGTCAATGCCTCGAACTCCATTCAGTGACCAGGACACAATGTGCCCCCCGCAGAGTGAGCGGAGGCCGTGGAATAATAGTAGACTGGGGAAGGGCTGCAGAACAAGGGGGGTGCGGGGCTGTCTCTGTGACACAAAATGGCTGATTGTAGAGAGGTTCTGGCATGAAATGACATTTGTCAGAGAGACACAGGCTGCAGTGTGAGGGGTTGAAATGTGAAACTCTAAAGGTGTATAAAAAGTAAAAAAAAATAGTCTAGCTTTACCAATGATGAGTACAGAGCGTGCTTCAGGACTATGTCATGTGACCTGACACTGTGATGCTGCCTCCACATGATATGGTAATAACCATCAGAACATCAGTTCAAAGCAGCGACTCATATTCAGACTTAATTAAAGCTGTCAGGACACCAGCAAGTTGAGCAGCTTCTGATCTCCTTGTTCTCACTGAACACATTAATTCATGTTTCAAACAAGGAATTGTAAGGTTTTTTTTTTTTTTCTAAATCTGTCCTTCACAAAATGGACTAAGTTATTAAGAAGTCAGAGAAAGCAGTCTACTGGATAAAAAAATAGCTGAGGTGAACAATATTCCGCCTGTTCGTCGAGAAATATTTTGAAATTATTTGGACAAAAATTAGTGTCAGTTTATATGGCATCAAGTATCCCCCCAAAAAATTTTTTTTTTTTACATTAAAGAAAAGGAAATGACCACGACCTGAATTACCAAAATAGTTGGGGTTTTTTTCAACAGAGCAAAAATGTAACTAAATGGCAGAGATTCTCTAGATTTTCTTTTTGTTTTTTCAATCAAAATAGAATGAACGATGAATTAAAAAATATTATTGTAATCACAATATGGTCGTGTGCAATATCCAGATGTTTTAATAAAGGTAGGAACCATTCTGAATGAAGCATTGCGGTGCTACAGTAATGTCCCAGCCTGCAGACATAGGGGAACATTTTTGTTTGGTATAGACCCCAACGAAAATCACATAATCATTTTTATATTTTTTTCAGTGATCATACAGTGCCAGAACTAATAATGCCACTAAAATCATGACTCATGTTGCAATCATAATATCAAATGAATTGCAATATGATTTTATTTCTTTGCGTATTGTTTTTTTTAACATTGTTTAGCCCAAATAAAATTATAGCATTGTGAGTTATTTTTTACATGGTGTGAGAAGAATCTTGGTGGTTTCTACAGGGTCTGTATGTATGATATTGAGGCCATAATAAGACACTTCTTCGGGACAAATCCGGTGGCACAAAATGGCAAAAATAGAAAGGACACAGAAAAGATTAGACACATTATGGAGCAGCACTACACAGACCGACTTTGAGCTGAGAGTTGTGGAGGATCAATCAGACAGTATCACTGCTCATTAGGCACTGCCTGCTACCTTGGCCGTACCTACCTTTCTCGAGGCACATGAACCGCCTCCCCCCGGGGACGACACTCTGCCATGGAACAGAATGAGACAGAGAGACACTGCTCGTCCATGGGGGGTCCAGCAGAGCTGGGTTTCCCTGTGGAGTCTGTGCGCTGCCTACTGAGTTTCCCATGACCGTTCATTTTGTAAGGGCTTGGAAACATGACGGCCCATGAAGGCCGATGCACAATACTCATGACAAAGCACACCAAGAGAAGACGGTACAGTGAGGCAGTGCTTTCAGTGCACCTTTGCCTCAGACTTCACATCATCTAAGCTTGGTTGAAGCATTCATTCTTTCATAACACGAGGATGGAAAGCTTTTCTCTCCATCCTTACTCCTCAGTTTCCAAAGAAATTATTTTTAAAGCAATATAAGTGAAGGCCTGTGTCAGTTTGGTTTTTTAAAGCCGTACAGTGTGACTTAGTGATAAAAAAAGAGAAAAGGAGGAAACTTCATGCTTACCTTACCTCTGATTTTGTAAAACCTGTCTTTATCTGATCCCTGAGCTCAAATTTGATGTCATGTCTTTCTCTATCCACCCTTCTCTCTCTCCTCAGGTGTTGCTGTTTGGTCTTGGCTTCACCACGCTATGACAGAGCAAATAATTTTTTCTCTGAGACGACAATAAATCTGGGACAAAGACTCTGGCTGACTTCTCAAGGTCATAACAAACTGGTAAGATTTTGAATTTCTTCTGCTTTTTAGCCCCGCATATTCATATTTCATATTCAAACTAAGTGGAACTATTTGGTCTTCAGTTAATTGTGGAACTGAAATGAAAACACAGTTGAGCACTGACTCTAGAGTTCAGTGTCAAAGGTGTAACATCAATGTGATTAGTTAATTCAATTACAAAGATGAGCATAAAATCAAGCATCAGTGGAGTTTACACTCGACTCCCACACAGCATGAAAAAAATAAATGGACACACCAGCACAAACACACAAAGACCCTGCATCAATGAACACTTACAAGGTCCTGACTCACAAGTAATGTCTTGAGGAGACGGAGGTTTGACCTGTATTTGTATTTCTTGAGGACGTCAGTGTAATCCAGATTGATTCACTCCTCTTCACACTGATGCCTGACATTTTGCTTCATTTTCTTACTATTACTGAAAACATTTTGCCTTTATCATCACATCTGTTAGACAAAAAAAAACATACAAATATCTGAATTACTTCAACCGATGTTGAAAGATTGGTGCTCTGCAAGACCTGTCATGATTTGATTGGCTCCTTCAGAGCACTCTGCTTGTACCAGGAAGTGATGTCAGGACTGTAACCTCATTGCACTTACACATTCTCATTGGCTGCTGAATGTTGCCATGGGAAAGCCCTCTTGCTCAGGATAAAGACATTTCAACATGGGTTTGCCTTTTTGGAGCTCATACGACAACACATGACCTGCTTGGAAACCACACTAAGCGAGTAACCAATGAAAATGCTGCCTGCCGCAAAGGCCAGCCAATCAGCTTTATGGCAGTTTTGATAGCTAACCCAATCATAATGCAGGGCTCTACGTATCCACATGCGCTACGTAAAGATCCTAAACAGATTATGATGAATGCTTTGGTTCTGGTGTTCATATGAGCCACATGTGGTTTCAGCTGACTGGACTGACAGATGTGTTAAACAGACAGGGGCATGCTGGGTAACATGGCAGAGCAGGGAACACACTCTTCTGACATGACATTCACAGACCGCAGTTGACGGTGAGAGATTATAGGTCTGGCTCCCTGTATGGTAGATAAAATAAAAGGCCAATCACTCAAACAGACGGGGTTAAAAATACTCTCAGTGCATCCAGTGTGTGGTTAGTCATTATGTAATCCTAAGTTTTTAAAGTAATTTGTTATGTGGGTGTGCTGTTCAAATATATCAGTGATTAAAACATAATAAAATGCACTTACTTTGTAGATCAACTATATTTGTAATTTAAAATAAATCAGTAAAATCCTCACGGGATATAATATACTGGAGAATACACAACCTGTTATAGATCAGTTTATTCTCGGCTGTGAAATTGTCAAATACAAAGCAATTTGACTTTCAAAAATTACACTGTTGCTCCATTTAGAAATTTAATTTCAATTTAGAATTTTAAAACGAAGCAAATTTAAACCAAATTACATTCAAGTTTGCTTCAAGTAAAGTATTTCAATTCACTGATATTATATTTTAGATTTAATATTCTCAGGTCAATGTGATAAAAAAAAATTAGATAATAAAACTGACTTGATCAGGGTGTCACCATATACAAGAATAGACAATAACCGTGATGTTTAAAAAGTGTTAATAATACACAACATACATGTATGCTCTTAAATTATTTCCTTTCCTATATGTTCTGGCTTTGTCACTTGTACTGTTATAGTTACAGACTCTCTCTTCTCCTCCCTGCATGTGTATTTTGGATGTAATTTACAAGCAAGAAGGAGACAAAACGCACAATACATATAGTTAAAGATGAATTTGACCGATAGAATTATTATTATTTTTCTCAAATTTTCTACAGACATTATGATATCATGACTGTGAATTCTTTTGGCCATGATGATCATCCAGTGAACATCTGATATCATGACAACCCTGGACTACAAATCATTATTGGGCCAGTTACTTTGGTTGTAGGTCAACAAATTATAAGAGAAAACTTCATCAGTCTACAGTTTTTGGCACACTGCACCAAAAACACTGAAACGAAGAGCTGGGAAATGATATAAACAACAGGACATATGCAAAAAGAAATAGGCGATTTAGTTTGATTACAATTCAGAGGGCAACGATTTGATGATAAAGTGATTCTCGAGTCTTCCTCGCTAAAACTTAAAAAGCAGCCTAGTTTAGAAGTAAACATGATGACTATGATACATGGGGGGTGAGGGGGGATCTTTTTGTCTGACTTGATTCAGAATCTATTTTTGACTGAATAGAAAGGGGGGCACAATTTTCAGTCTCTTGCTCCAGTTTCCCGAAAATACAATATGAAACCTAGCTGGCACTTAAATGATCTGCAGCCTGTTTTATTTTTTTAAGTAAGTTAACATTAATTAATGAATTAATCCATTTGAAAGAATCCTACAGTCCCGTGCCTGTATGACAATAACAAAATGAATGGGAGGCGGAGTGTATGACTGTGTGGTGTTATTCAGGTTATGTCTCCAGCAGTGGAGAGCAGCCTCTCTGCTGCACCGTCAGCTCTGAGGAAAGACCTCGCTGTCCAACATGCAAAGAAAGTATAGAGTTTTTATAGTGAAACAGACTGAGCAGAGAGTTATTTTCTTCACCACGGAGTTGGCTGGAGTTGTTAAATGTGGCGGCGTGTGTTGCTCAGCCGCTCTCGTTTGTTACAATCGATCGCAGCTCTGCTCTGTGAATGTTTTACCGCCTTTTGACAATGGTAAATAACATTCACAATACACCTCACCTTCACCTCACGAACGCAATTATTTAGACACTAAATTAAAACATGACTGCAACCGCTGCCTTTTGAAAAGATGAAGGACATCTCCCTGTTAACTGCTGATAGCTACAGCATGTCTCTGCTGTAGACTGTCCGGGTGCTATGTTCCACCTTTTTCGCTCCGTCAACATCATGTGAAATGACATTTAGAAAATGTTTGACTTTAATGAATCGATTCAGAAACTTCCACCTCCACATCACGATGCATCTAAGAATCAAATATTTCCCCCACCCCTGGATATTTGAGGAGATAATCTTAAGCTTTGTTCTCATGTTCTTAGCCTAACAGGTATTTTTAGCATGAAAATATGGCAGACTACATAAAAGTGTAAAGATGCATATTTCAGTTGTTCATTTGGTGATTAGGGTGTTAATGCTAATGTTCTGAAACAGAATGATGGGGCCACAAAATGGGGAAAAAGCCAGTCAGTGGTGCAACATTTTTTGAATTTGGGTCTTGGGAGCTGATTTCTAATTTGAAGTTTGTTTGTTTTTTTTAATTATATTTTTTTCCATCCACCATTCGCTTTGCTTTGCAAGTAATACATGACAACATTGAAAAGAGCAAAATGCAGACCTGACCATCACTGCATGATGCATGACGTGCCCATCGTCTGAGATATCTCCTCTGAAATGTGCAGAAAATGGGCACAAATTATTACCATAATTCTGCTTCTGACTAACAAACAGATCAATGGCATATGCAAACACTGAAATATGAACACGTGCAAAAATCCTCCACTTATTCTCAAACAGCATACACTACATATGCATACACTAAGTAGTGCTTTTGTCCACATATGCACAAATAAACCTGCACAACACTACTTGCACTTATTTACCTTAACATAGTAAATATCTATCTGACAGTCTAATGATGCAGGTTAATTTCCTGCCATAAGCAGATGTTATCACTAAAACAGGACTAAAGTAACCTCTCAGATTAAATAGATGTGACTTGAAGTGAGCCAGTGTAACTGTTAACTTACAAGAGGAGGAAAGATGCAGTTTGCTTTATATAACAGCTTTTAGGCGTGCATTCCAAATGATCAACTTGAGTTTTTCATGTTCAAGGAGCAGTTTTAGAAGGTGTGTGGAATCCAGATAAAGGGATAAGAAGTGAGAGGAGGAGAGAGAGAGAAAGCAACAGAGAGAGAATAGAAGTTTTTGACAGTCATCCCCACCAACAACCAGGGGTGGTGTGGATCCACGCTGTCCTATTTTTCACTATTCACTCTGGGTACGGCATCATACTGTGCATGCTGTGTGTGTGTGTGTGTGTGTGTGTGTGTGTGTGTGTGTGTGTGTGTGTGTGTGTGTGTGTGTGTGTGTGTGTTTGTATACATGCTTGTTCATATGCCCATGTTTGACTTGGAATTACATTTCCTTGTGTATCCTGGAAAAGCTCATGCGCACACAGGTCTATTGTAGTACAGCACTTGTGTTTGGGGAATGTATATATATTTCTGTGTGTGTGTGTGTGTGTGTGTCAGTGTGTGTCAGTGTGTATGTGTGTGTGTCAGAACCCCCTCTGGTGCTTATTTGCCATCTCTATGACAGAGCATACAGCTGCATCTCAAGACAAACTAGGCCAACAGCAGCTCTGTGGAGATGGAGCTGCTGACATTTGGCACCTGTTATCCAAACCTCTGAAGACTTTGTTATATCTCAGGTGTGAAGAACTCTCTGTGTGCCTTCTATCCTGACCTGGGTTACTTTCTTCTCTAGCTGTTTCATTCCTTTCTTGTCTGAAAAACACTGAATGCAGGCTATGCTTGCAACAGCTCCTGTTTCACTTCAACATTTATGGTAGGCGATGAGAGTGAACCGGGCAACTTATCTGAATATTAAAGCAAATGCTGAAGATCATGAATACAGTAAATTAAGGTATCGAGTTAATTAATTAACACTTTTTTCCTGTGAAACTCCAATGAAACTGCAGTGTTTTGTGAACTAACAAAATAAGCCCGACCCTCAATCAGCATTAGGGCGAGTAAATAATGACTGAATTTTCATTTTTGGGTGAACTATCCCTTTAAAGGTTTGACAATTTTCTACTTTAACTGCGTTTTAGCACAAACCATCATCAAATGGAAACTCCCCTCCTCCTGCTGGAGTCTTGTGTGTTGTGCCCTGTCGGTTCAGAACACAGTCCACCTATCAAGTGCAAGAGCTTGTCCTGTATTAGTATGTCTCTCTGTGTGGGCGCAACCGTCTCTCATCTCCAGTTGTTTGTCCCATTTTGTCCGTTTCATTTTCCTGACTGCACATTAGCCAGGAGCAGCCTTAGATCCAAGCTGGGTTAACATGACTCTTATTCCCGCTCACCTCCACTCGTCCTGGGGTGGTCCACAGTGGTGCATTCAGCTGGTCTGACTGTGTGATCAAAAGATGCCAGTCGCATTGTCCGCTGCCCACGCTTCCCTTTCCAATGCTTCCAAGTGTTCTGTCATTTGTAATATGTGTTTCAGCACTAAGATGCAAAATAACAGATTAAAACAGAAATATAGCAAACATTTGGACGTCTCCTTTCTATTCTCAGAATAAACAAAATACATTAAAGCATCACTGTGCCTTAGAGGAATAACAAGGTGCACTTCCACTTTCACTGGCATCAAATAAAGCCGACTTCTCTACCCTTATGTCAGTTACCTCATCTAAAAAGGTCATAAAATATGCAGATACATTTTGGATGTTACACATCTAAACAGCTAAAGCTATCTAGCCAAGCAGCTATTCAGCCAACTTAAAGTTAAATAGTGCACATTTAATCTGTGAAGGTGCTTTGTGATGCCATCTTGATGTGGGTTAGTGCAGGTTAATATGTCATATTTAGCAAAGCAAATGATGAGGAAATGTTATCACATTTGATATGCAGACAGGAACCTTCAGGCTCCTGTACCTTTACCACTTATTTGTATGATGTGTCCTAAATGATTGACTAAATGATCTTGGTTGTGTCTAGGAGGGAACCCCATTCCTGCCAAAGATCTTGCAAGAGTGATCCTTTTAAACCAAGCCATGATGTTTCCTAAAGCCCTAACCTAAACAGATCTAAACCCAAACACATCTTAATCACAGTGCCTGTCACATTATAAAGCAGAATTATTATTTTGTATAATGTGCACAATGAAGAAACAACACATACAAATATTGCAGATCTCAAGTTCACAAATCAAGTGTTCCCTTCTAGACATGACTGATAATCCCCTGACCATTGTCATCCTGAAGGAAATCAGTGAATTTGTAGTTTCTTTTCCTAGGGATATTCCTGGTGACTAATTTCCCTGTCGATTAAACACAAAATTTAATTCGGACTAGTGGACTAGTCTAACAGTAAGAAAACACCCAGTAAGCAGCTAAAATTGAGCACAATTTATTAATTGATAATGTTAAAATACAGAGTGTATTAACAGCCATTTGAAGCTGTTAATCACAGTCTACAATCGCCAAATCGTATTTTAAATGCTGCTGAAATGTGTGCTACTTTGCAGTGTGCAATGCAAACATTACACATTAACCTACAAACATGACAACAACTCACTAAACCGAAGAGGATCACAGCGTCTATAGGTGAATGTCCCGGAGCTGATGTTAGCTGCCAGCCTGCTACATAGTGTGGCTAACATTAGCAGTGCTAGCAGCAGCTGCTGCTGCTCTGCTAGCAGGTTAATGTTCGTGTCTGTGCTGAATGTGGTCACATGTTGCTGCAGTCGAGTGCAGTTTATTCTCTCACAGTCAACATTATTTCCATTTTCTAGAATAAAACACTGCCAAACTGTGCTGGTTTTATGAGCTGTCATCTGCCTGACTTTGCTGATAAAAACATCTGGGCCATCAGTGCATATGCTTACAGTGTATGGCGAGAGAGACTGCCGTCTGATGGGGCCTCAGCCCTGACTAGTGGCAGGCTGCTGCATAACGTCTTAGAGGCAACAGTTATCTGGCATTGTGTATAAATAAAATATTGATAAATAGTTTAACTGATTCATATTTCTGTTGCTGACTAGCGAGGGTGGCAATGTTTAATCATGTAGTCAGCTAATGCACATCCCTACTGCAAACAAGTGGTCTTATTCCAGATTCCAGTCTGTTCCCAGTATCATCATACTTGCTTTTTAATTAGTTTTTCTTTTCTCTTCTTTTCTTTTTTTGTCTTTTTGAATGTTTTATTTTGCTTTGTAGTTTCTTTTTTCTTTTTTCTCCCGTCTGTGCTTTTATACTTCCAAAAATATATGAAAGCATCAACTGATGCAGTGCCCTGCTATGTGGAAAGTGTTTGTACTAGTAAACATTTGATGCACTCCACTGTGCAGCCCTAGCCCTGTTGCAATGCACTGTTGGGCTGTTGTGTCACTACCAGTGTTTGGACAGGCATATATAACAAATTAAGAAACCACAAATAGAAAATAAATTGCACTAATTGACAACTAGTGTCAAGTGTCCTTCTGGATGTTCTCATTGGTTATCATTCTCTCATTAAACCGAACTTTATACAATTTTGATATCTTGCTTCAAGGTGCTGATTTTTCTGCTGAACTTTGAGGCTGCTTTTGGCAACATCATGAAAACATTTTGAACATCAGTACCCAGAAGTCCTGTAAGATTAGGTCAGTACAAGCGCCACATCCCTGATGTGTCTGTGATGATTTATACCAAAGACGACTAAAAGACCAAGAGTGTCAACGAGATCAAACATAGACAAGTTCTGCGTTTTTGGAATGAAGCACACACTCAGCGCTGTTTAGGAGAAGTTATGACTTGTCTCTTTGAAATTGCCCACCAGTATCCATGTCAACACCGAGTTTGAGGAAGCAGAGTTAATCTGTGGCATCTCAATTAGTTGGGATGGGCCGCTCCTCAGCCCTACTTTGTGGTTCAGTCTCAAAAGAAGGTTGTTTTTTCACATAAAAATGAGCCTGATGCAGCTTTTAAGTGCTGTATTTTGCATCTCAAACCAAACTAGGACAAACCAAAGCTTTGGAGATGCAGAGGTGACATTTGGCATTCACAGCAAATCTCCACAGAGTTCCTCTCAGAAATTCTATTCTTATCTTTGTTTCCTTAGGTATGTTTGTTTCCTCCTGGTTTCTTTCTGTCTGCCTACTTTCTTTCTTGCTGACAATCCTCTGAAGAATTGAACTTGTGAAGAATTCTGTGTCCATTCTACCTTTCTTTGTCTATACATCTTACGTTTGATTTTTTCGTATCTCTTATTCACATTAAGTGCCATTGTCATGTAGCGACAGGGACTAAGAACTACGGTGATGAGTCAGACCAATGATGTGGTGATCCAACAGTCAGGTGATCTGTCATTCATGTCTGAGAGTTTGGGTGTGGGAAGGATGATGATTTTAGAGGCACTTATGTGTGATGATGGTAGGTTTGTTCTTGCTGGAAATGGTCAACATATTAATTATGCTTTAGTAGAGAAGTTGGACAAGAGGTCGTGGGCGACAGACATTGCTCTGAGTTTACGGATGACATGGAGTCTTTGCTGGGATCGTTTATGGATAGAAGTGATGTGTTGATCAAAACTGAGTTTATTGTCCATAACTGAGTCCAACATACTTGAAGTTATTGATCTGTTGTACTGTCTTTCCATGGATGGAAGGAGGGTTCAGTCCATTGTGGCATGTGTTAATGACCAGTTCTTTTGTTTTGTCTACATTCAGCTGCAGGTAGTTGTCAGTGCACCACGTTGTGAAATGGGTAATTAAGTTGTGATAGGCTGTAACAGAGTTATTGTCACTGACTAGTCAGAGAATAGTGGTGCCATCCGAGTATTTGAAGTATGTGCTAATGGGTGAGGAGTTGGTGCAGTCATTAGAGTATAGGGTGTAAAGGAAGGGACTGAGAACACAAACCTGAGGTGCTCCGGTGTTGGTGATGATAGTTGATGATGATACTGTGCCAATTCTAATGGTCTGTGGACTGTTGCTGAGCAATTGTGAATCATTTCAAGAAGCCCAATGAATACAAGACTGATCATCTAATGAGTGGATTTACATGGAATTTGCTGAGCACAATCATGTTTCCCAGAGGATGAACCTATTTGTTTTTAACACTTAAACACAAACTCTGTTTGTGTCCACCAGATTCAAATGTCTCCAAAACTATTGGACAGATTGCAGTTAAATTTGGCATAGACCTTCATGTCCCCTGAAGGTGAAACTAATGACTTGTCACACCTTTTGTAGCACCACTAGCAAGTCAAAATGTATCTGTTTAATCGTATTCAATGAAATATTGCAATATCTACAACATGGTTTGGAATGTAATTTTGTTCAGACATCCATGGTTCTCAGATGATGCATCCTAACCACTTTCTATCATTTCTCTCATTCAGTGTCATTCAGTTCACATCCCCTTTAGGATGAACTGTAATGTTTATAACCCATTCATGTTTCCTCAACCACTGTCATCAGGTGAAAGTTCCAAATACCTACTAACAACATTCCCATCAACCTAAGATGTACTCATTAAGGCTAATAAGCTAACATACCAAACAAAGATGATGAACATAGTTAGACGTTATACCTACCCATTAAACTCTGATATGTATGTATGTATGTTTGTATGTATGTATGTATGTATGCATGTATGTTTCATGTTAGCATCTTAGCATGCAAGCATTTAGCTTATTTGTGCCTAAGTAAAGCTGCACAGAGCTGCTAGCGTAGCCACAGACTCTGCATTGTTATGTAGGTTTAATTTGCAATTAAAAATACAACAACAACTGCAACAACCACAGAGACCAAACCAAACTGAGACCAAAACTTATGATCAAGACCAAATAAAGTGAGAGCTGGTCTGGACATCTTACTGAAGACAAACTGTCCTGGAGTCTTCTTTTATACTCTATGGGGCTCTATTATGGAAGTGTTCTAAGGCCCCACCCTATTTTGCAAATATGGGAATTTGACACTTATTTTTAGGACATTTCATTACAATGAATTTTATTCTCCCATTATTTCTGTGGCCTGATACACTGCAGTCTATGAAGTTTAAACAGTAGCTCCCTTCACTGGTCATTACACATATACCATACATTTTTACTCCATCAATATTTTCAGGGTTCCCTTTATATTTAAAATAAAAACGAATGGCACGAGGTGTTTCATACCATATTGACCTAACATTGTTAGCTAACGCTGATATAACATAACCATACATTGCTTCATGTGGCCTGTTTCATCAGTGTTTATAACAAACAATAACACAACTCAGCTAGTTAGCTTTACTAGCATCAGTTACACATTTGCAGATTAACTCTTTGTGATTCAGGTAGAAAATTTCTCATACAGAAGATTTGTCTGACACCACCTCGTAGACAGCCACAGCTTCTTATCCTGTCTCCAGCATTTACTCTCTTGGAGTGAGTGTGAAAGGGGGCTGTGACTGCCGTTAACAAAAATGTCAAATCAGAAATGAGTTGTTAAAGTTATTGACTGCATTTAATGATATAATTTAATGATATTCCTGCTGTCGTGGTCTTCACCATTCTTGAAATAAAATCGCTAGTTCTCTTTGTCTGAGACAGAGACAAGACCAATGGTGTAGAATTGGGTAGGGATGGTAGGGGCATGTCCCTATTAATATTCAGGGTAAACTGAATTTTCCTTAGCAATAATTTGGATCAAAGAATTTAAATATCAAGTTTTGAAAGATTGCATCTCCCCCTCATTATGTCTCACATTGGTTTGGTCGACTACCTGCTTATAGCCACAGCTCTCTTATCACTGCCAGATATTTAATATATGAATTAAGGGACTAGCAGCAAATCTAGTGAATTTTTCAGACCATGAGGGGGAAAGTGAGAAATCTACACAAATCTATTATTTTGTCATTTATTCCCATACATGCTATAATCTTAGTCAGCACTCCCCTGGCAGCAGCACAGCATCTCTCTGTGTTTATGACAAGACTGAGACCTTCAGAAGGTGATCTTGAGACTGGTGGTGTTAACCTGCTCAAGACTGATATAGTTGGAGTAGCCTCCTCCAACACTGTCCTCCAGGCCGAACAGTGGGTGGTAAAATAAAACGGTCACGACCCCACGGGCTTTCCTCTAGAGTAATCTGTCTGAGAGATTCTATAGTCCTAGCCCAAGGCTGGTAAGGCTTTAAGAGTAGCAAGCTAGTCCATGTAAAGAGTCTTTCAGGGTCACAGGAGGAGACAAAAGGCAGGTATCAACATTCACACCCACACCTCCAGCTAATTCACCCGACCGATTATGAGAGGAAACACCATGTGTCCAAGAGCTGTGTACAGTATATTTGTATCTTTGTGTGTCTTTTCCCAAAAATGCTGTGTGTGTGTGTGTGTGTGTGTGCGTGTGTGTGTGTGTGTGTGAAGCAGAGTATTCATAGGCTCTCATTTCCTATTAGTTTCCGTGAATGGAGTGGTGTTTGTAGCAGCTTTGCATTATTATGCAGTAAACAGGCGTGTCCAACTGCAGAACCTCTGCACAGAAAGAGGAGAGCAAGTAATAATGGGTGAGGTTTTGTGAAAATACACACTGCCACACATAGACACACACACACACACATACACATACACACCGGGGTAGACAAGCAAGGGTAGTGTGCGTAGTGTGATAACTTCATCTCAGCGTGGGGGCGAGTTGCGGGAGAGTGAAGCGCCTGGGGAGAAAAGGATTATGGGTAGGGAGTGGGGCGCGGCGTCGAGACCGCACGCTGAGAGAGAGGACGCTTGACCCAGACAGAGAGAGAGATGCTCACACAATCTCACACACACACACGGATCCACACATACACACTCTGATGCATAGCTTTACTTGTTGTGTTACAGACAAATACGCACAAACACAAATAAATACACACTCCCTCACACACATCTTTCCATCTCTTCCGCCTCCACAATGATTCTATCTATCAAGAAAGAGAGAACAGAGAAGAGAGTACTCCCTTGACCCGTACAAGGCGACAGATTTATCAACTGTCCTGGTGTGTCCTCCTCGTCCATCCTTTCCATTCCCTTCATCTATTCTCCGTTCTCTTCTTCCGGCTTTTGTCTGACTGCATTGCATTCCACTTGACTACCAGTTACCATGGTAAATGACACACACAAAGAGCATGAGCGGCGCGATTATAGATCTGTCCGTCTCACTCGCTCACGCACGCACGCAGCGGCGGCAGCATCACAGTTGGTGCACTCTGACCTTTTGTTACAGAGAGATTTAACAAAGTGTGAAAGAAGAAGAAAAAGGCCAAAGTTGAAAAAAAGAGGAAAAGAACAGCAATTAAAAGATAATTA
Source organism: Lutjanus campechanus (assembly GCA_027495735.1). Taxonomy (NCBI): domain Eukaryota; kingdom Metazoa; phylum Chordata; class Actinopteri; order Lutjaniformes; family Lutjanidae; genus Lutjanus; species Lutjanus campechanus. The sequence continues at coordinate 19,435 of JAJHUR010139380.1, forward strand.
TCTGCTGGAAAAGGGCCACAGCTTTCAGAAGGTCTGCAAGAAAGACGGAAGGGGAACGAGTGGATTCCCTGCAGTGTAAATGTCAAACCCTTACTTTGACCTTCTGCTGTTTTTTTGGTGCTTCTGCTGCTGCGGAGTGTCATCTTAATCCAGAATTGCTTACAGTGGAACTCGAATCTTCTTTGATGAAATGATCAAACCCCCAAGAACTGGTAATCTTGCTCTTGCAAAAAAAAAAAAAAAGTCTTGCAATTCTGTCTGATCCTTGAAATATTTCCATAAAGAAGTGTCAAAGCTGAGGAATGGTTCACAACTTTTTGCAAATCTTCTTTTTCATACAAACAATCCAATTAGGAACTCCTGCCTGAATCCCGGGTCAAATCAAACCGGGCCTCCAGAAACCAGCCTCCTTACAAATGTATTAAAGCCTCTCTATCCTCTAAAGTTGTCCTTTGAGGCAGCGCTTACATCCAGGCTGTGTATCACCCCCAGCAAGCTCCACCAATTCAAAATCTCAGCAAGCCATTTCTTACCTTCAGCCTGAGCAGAACCAGCTCTAACCTATAACACCGAAAATCAACAACTGTTTTTTATGAAGCTCACAGGGAGCGCTGCAGAGCCTGAAAAGCTTCTCCAAATTCAGTTTGAAAGCCACAAAAATTCAGGGTTTTTTTTTTTCACCTAAAATTGAATTAACCAAGATTATAAAAAATATAAGCCACATTGATCTGTTATGTGGCATTCTCATTTTAAAGAACAGTGCATTTTTGACACATTTTAAAAGATTTACATCTTGATAATTGCACAATATTGTACAGGTTATTACAGGTCTTGGTCTTTCCATGGAATTTGTTGACAATAATTGACAATTAATTGATTTCTAAACATAGGCTTTGTTATATTATTTTTTCAATCCCTGACTGAAAGTTCATAAAACCATAAAACCTGGCAGTGTCTGTCCTGTGTTCAACCCTGGTTTGGAGCAGGTGGTGACGCAGAGTCGGCTGATGCATGCTGATCCATCCAGAGAGGCTGTCAATGTCGGCTTGACCCGGGTCACTGTATCGGTCTGAACAGGATGTGAATGAATGTTTGTAAAAGGGACATCAGTGTTCTGTGGCCGCTTCATAATCGGTGTTGATTAATATAGATTATTTCATATTATTAATTATTTATGACTACAAATAGAAGTGGATGGAAAGGCTGGCATAATTGGTTTTTTTTAATAGAAAAGAACAAAAGATAAAAGATAATAATAAGCTATGATTAGCTGAATTCCACTCAGCTGCTTCAGTTTCAGGTTCTTGTGACGGTGCATGCTGGCTCACTGCCACGCTGCCATGGTTTGCTGGGACACTTCATGGAATGAAGCTGTTGGTAATGATATTGTTACACCTGTGCGTTTCCCTCTACACTGTAAAAACTCAAAACTCATTTCCAGGCATAGTACTCTAATAAATGTTTGAGTTTTGAGCCCAACTCAAATTCTTAAGTTGAAGTTGAGAAAAACTCCTAAATACTAATCTTTTGTTGAGCTACTTTACTTTTCTTCTTGAGATGAACTTAATCTTTGAGTTTTAGAAACCCACAAAAATTCAAATTAAAAAGTTATTGAATAAATTCATTAAAGCTAAATTTAATGATGATTAAAATGTTAATATTTCCAATTTAAAAAAAAATAAAAAATTTAGGCACCAAAATAATGACAAATCAGGTTCACAGCTCACTACGATTTGAAGTACATTATTTCTAAAGAAGAAAAGTAACGATTATTGGTTGGCAAAACGTATTTCTTTCTCTATCTTTTTTAATAGCATATACATATAGCCTAAAATTCATTTCTAGCAGCTCTCGAAGAAAGAGCTGCTGCGGTACATTATAAGTTGGATCTGTCTTTTGCTGTGGTGCTCAAAGTGCATCAGTCAATGCCACACACATCGATAGAACACCATAATGCCTAATAAATGAAGTTTTCATATAATAAGTGTGTGTGTGCGTGTGACAGATTTGATTTATTGTTCATTGCTTTGCCAAATGTCTGTCAAAATATGTACTATTCAGTGGTAGGGTACATCCTATAGACTAACCAGTCAGAAAAGCCATATCCTCAGTTAGCTCCATTACATAAATATATATAGTTGGGTTTTGTTTGTTTGTTTGTTTGTTTGTTTGTTTGTTTTCCTCAGACATTGGATTAAGGATATGGAGAGGTCTGATATTTTATTAGGCTACCATCATGATAAGAATAGACAAGTGAGATGACAACATTCACATGAAGTGTTCTGCACAAAATCAAAGTTAATTTTAAACTAATGATGAAATTTGCGCAAGATGTGCACTATACTACAACTGTCCACCTGAAAGACATAATGTTGGCCGCTAAGGGACAGCTTGCTAAAGCTATACCTCTCAGAAGACTCTCGGGAACAGCGCGTAAGCTAAAGGGAGATCTTAATGATGCATGTTTTTTTTAAGTATTTAGCTGTGATGGTGAAGGTTAGGATCAGGGATCAGGGTCTAGAGCATTTTATACATGCATGTACTGTATATGTTTGTGTGTGTGTGAGTGTGTGTGTCTTGTGTTCTTGGAGGTGAGTGCTACACAGTGGGAAGCAAAAACAACTGACCTTCAGTGCAGCACTTAATATGATTGTTCCAAATTGCTCAGCAGTCAAAAAGCATGGTGTATATGACTGTGTATTTAAGTATCTGTTGCACTCACAACTAGTGTTGTCACGATACCAACATTTTGGTATCGATACTGGTATCAACATGTATTTTGATACTTTTCGAAACTTTTCCAAATGAAAAGAGAACACAAAAAAAATGTAATTATTCAATAATGACATTTTTTTGTGTTAAGTAGGACCAATGTCTTTAAATGGTATGTTACTATGCTGTAGTCTTTATAACATATTAAATGGCTAAATGTGTATGTAAAAGTTTGTTACTTCATAAAGATCATGCATGTGTGCATTTACAGCTCTGGAAAAAAAATTAAGGGACCACTTCAAATATATCGTAAATCAGCATGTCTACATGTATGGCAAAAAGTTTAAAAATCACTGTGAGAATATAAATATAATATAACAATATAAAATAAAATAATATAAATAGGCTATTTAAACCAGAGAAAGTGGTAGCTAATTGCAATGCAGCTTTAATTTTTTTTCCAGAGCTACTTTTGTGGAGAGTGAAGGGGGCTGGCGTTGCTTGCTTTTAGCACTGAATGTGGCTTTTTTTTTCATGGGTATATAAGTTATTACCTGTTGTTCTCTGAACTCCTTATGCAGGTCTAGGTGCTTGTCCTTCAAGTGTTTTGCCAAGTTTGAACAACAATCATTTTTTTCCCTTGGCGATATTACCAGAGGTTGTGGTGAATGCACAGTTAAGAGAGAGAGGGAGAGACAGACAGGCAGAGAGACAGAGAGAGAGAGAGAGAGACAGAGGGGGAGGGAGAGAGAGAGTGTGTGTGTATGTGCATATGACGGTGGAGTTACTGCGGCTATAATTAATTGATTAACAAGAACAAAGCACCATGAATTCAAACACTTCTGACCCTTAATGCAGGTAGGAGAGTAACTTGTGGCTCTACCATCTAAGACACACAACATGATGTCTGTCACCAGTTAGTTCAAAATATTAAATGATGAGTATGTAAAGTGTGCACTGCGCTGTCTAAAGGAGGATCAAACGCACCCAACTGAGGTTCAAGGAGAGCTTTGGTGCCACATTTAAATCTCAGACAAAACTCCCAAGTGAAAGGCCAAATCTTCAAGAATACTGGATTCATACTTTTCCAAATGACTTCTGGGTTAAATACTGTCAGAGATGCAGCATACGGAGGGATTTACCTCCAACAGTTGGCAGTAGTGAAATGTGTCTGTCACAGAAGAAAGACGCTAAAATCTCCCGAAGAATCCAATCCAAACCTCGGTGAATAAAAGTTGTTTTTAAAAAAATATATATATATAATTCTAACTTGTGATCACGGACTTTATTAAGACGACTGTATCTAACACCGCAACACTGTGCAGCCTTATGCTGGAGACGCAGCACCAGCATCTGACCACAAACAAAATAAAGGATCCGTGTCAGCTTAATATCATGACTTTAAAAGCACTAAATTACTTGCCTTAATGAATTTCGTTAGAATAAAATATGAAGAATTGTAAAATATCATTTCTATGAGGCTGTTCAGTCAGACAGCGACAGATCACAAGTAATTAACTTGTATCATCCTGGCAGTCTAGTGAAGATCAAATTACGTGCTGCTTGTTCAGTCAGTATTGTGTTCATTAAAATGTTGATAGTGTGAAATTACACTTTCTGCCTAAATAATTAATACCTTGATAATACACTACTCTGAGCCTTAAAGTGGAGCAGCCATTCAGTACATGATGTGCACACATTAATATGACGGCTGCAGAGTCGTTGTCGTCCGATAAAAAAAAGTACCGGTCTCATCCAAGCGTAGTATAGTACCGTTTTAAATGCCTCAGTACCCTGGTACCAATTTAGTACGGGTATACCGAACAAGCCTACTCACAACAGTTACACAGTGGTGAGTAAAGAAGTACTGCAGTTCTGTAAATCATCAGTCAAATGCCTTTTAAATAATTTGCTTATAGTAATTAAGTAGTCCGCTTACAGCGTTTATTTTGTGTCTTTTCATACATGACACGTATGGGGGAAAAAAACTATGGTGATTCCTCTACTTTTTTCTTTTTTTTTTTTGTCCCATGATACTTAGTTTCATGGGAGCCCATCTGCCTCCAGCTAGCTGATGCTGGGGATGCACATGAAATCATGGAAGAAAAATAAGGTAATTTTGTCTCAGTGATGGAAAAGAAGTCCCCTTGAAGCTTTGATTTGTACAGTAGATTTAAAGGCACTTGAAACATCTTTACTCTATTTTAAAATTCAATAAACAGCTGCCCGTTTCATGTACAAATGTCGGTCAGGTGGTGATCAGAAAAATAAATGACAAACGTGGAAAAAGAAAAAATATATATAGAGGGCTATCCTCTACAGAATATGGTTACAACTGCTCAGAACATCGTTGGTACCCATCTACTGAGCATCAGTGGTATCAGGGAGGTGAAGCCTGCAGAACCCAGAGGATACTAAAAGATATCACCCACAGCTTGTTCACTCTGCTGCCATTAGGCAGAAAATACAGAAGCACCTGCTGTACTACCAGACTGAAGAGCAGCTTCTTCCCTCAGGGTCTGAGGCTCCTCAAATTATCCTATGCACTTCACCATGAATATTATTTTTGTTGGTCTTGTTTTCTGTGTAGCATAAAGGGCCTGCAGCTTGCTTTTAGTTGTACAACCTTGTGTTCAAAAAATAAATTAACCTTGAACATTTAAGTGGCACCAAAAAAAAAAGAGGTAATGCTGCAAATTGATAATATGTTTCTGAGATGAGACACTCACTAGATAACTATGATATCCTGTGACATCACTGCAATGTGAAAAGTTCTATCTCACAAAAGTCCCCCCAGCCCCCAGTTTTTGGACAGGTATATTGTCAGATTTTAAAACCTTTGAGTATCTAACATCCTATAACATTTGAGTATAAATAAAACATATACTTGAACATATATCTGTGCAATATTCAAACTTTGATGTCACAGAGTAAATCATAAGAAAGATCTTTTTTTTTTCCTTTTTACAAACCTTCAGCAACACAAAGCCAGAGGTCAAAAGGAAGTGTTATGGTGAATTGCTTGTTGACAAGTGCTTTCATTATAATGTGTATTGCAGGGAAATTGGAATGATTTGCAGAAATTGCAGTTTCTGTCATTTGTCTGAGAGCTTTGAGAGCACTTATATAGAGTAAAAGTGTAGGGATTGGTCCAAATTGCCTCAAAAAGTCCTCACAATAGAGCTGCAAAGAACTGTTAACTCTGTCCCTCCAGAAGAGAAGACAACAGAGCTTTGTTACAGGTGTTACAGGCAGTGATAGGAGGGGATAAATGTCATGTTAAATTGAAAAATAAATCTAAAATTTATCTATGTTTAATTGACAAAAGAGGTATAAAATATTTCCTCTAGGTCATGATTTTGTTTTTTGTTTTGTGTTTTGTTTGCCTAATTTTTGCTTCATGAAACTCCACAGTATTTTGTGCAATATCAATTATGTGTCTTTTTTTTATTTCCTTTTAACAGTTACAGTCGTACAGCACATGTTCAAAGACACGACTGTCTGTAGGAGGCAGTTCATGAGTTTTGGTATTCATAGTTCCAATAAGTAAGGATCAATAATAATTTTACCAGAGAAAAGCCCAGACAAAATGGATAAATACTCAGGAGGAAAAATAAAATGTTTGATCATATAATAATAAATAGATAAATAGGTAAATAAACAAACAAATAAATAAATAAATAAATTTTAAAAAGTAGGAAAAATGTATTTAATAAAAAAGAAAAATAACAAAACAAAAATAAACAAAATAACATAATAATTATTATTATTATTATACACACTGAAAAAATAGAAAAGTAAAAAATTAAAACCCACAAGTTGTTACACTTTCAGTTAGCTCATTAATCAATCAAAAATAATAATAATTAATCACTTTTTAAAAATGTAGTTATTGTGGACCATTTAATTAAAAATCCATCTGTTTTTAATTGTATCCCTGCAGTTATATTTTCCATGTAATAAACATCTTTCACCTTCCCCCTTCATTGTGTTACTGAGGGGGGCTGCAGCCTCAGCCACTTAAAGGTAGCACTCTCAATAGTAATATCTGCTTGTTGTCTTCTGTATCTTCTGGTAATATTCCCAACATAAAATAAGATGGTTTTAAGGGCTATTCTATATCTAAATATTTTATAGTATTTGATATGTTTAATAACTATATATTTTTTGTATAGTTTGACAGCTTTCTATTAGTTCTGGGCAGTCTCAAAAGATGTGTGTGTGGTCTCCTACCACAGCTCCTCCAGCACTGATCTGAGCTGCCACATGATTTTGATGAGACAAGAGGAATCCTGAAAAACCTCATCCTGGCTTTCAAGTCGAATTCTTTCCAAGTGGGGCAATTTGCTATTTTATGTCCCTCTCTGCATGATAGTTCCCAGTTGTTATCTGAAATCATAGCGTTCATCTCCAGTTCCCATTTTTCCTTCATATCCAAGCTGCTGTCATATCACTTCTTCTTGTAATATCTTGTATATATGCAATATGTTTTTCTTTAGTTTTAGTCCCTTTAGTTTTTAACATTAAAGTGATATTCAACTTTGTGAGAATAACCCACTCAGTATGTACTCACCACTATGCCAAAATGATGATGGGTGAAGGTCTTCAGTTCACAAAACAATCCTGGAGTAGGTAGGATGTAAACATGGTGTCGATCTCGCGAGACTTCGCATATATCTTAATGGACGCACGTGCGGAAGTCTCGCGAGATCGACGCCATGTTTACATCCTACCGGCTACATGCTACAGCTGATATTTCTGCTAAAAACATGGCGTAAATGGTGTCTTTTGCGATTAATTTTTAATGTCGTGGCTCGCGGACACTTGGATTACACCACACAAGCAGGATGGAGATGTTTTGTGTTTGTTTTGTGTTTTTTTTTAACGTTTTATCCGTGGTCACCGTTCACTGCCATTGTACTGGATGAGGCTGCTACCCTGTTTCTCCTAAAACTCCAGGATTGTTTTGTGAACTGAAGACCTTCACCCATCATCACATCGGCATAGTGGTGAGTACATACTGAGTGGGTTATTCTCGCATGGTGGAATATCACTTTAAGGAATGTTAGATGGTGATGTACATAGTTTGTCCCATTCTTTTATGTTTCCGGAAATAAAGAAGGTTGTGTTTATGCTGAAGTTGTTGAAAGGATGTCAGACAAAAGAAAATGTGAATGCTTGGTTGTTTTCATCAACTACCACCAATTCTTTAGTTGAAAACCTTGATAATAATACAGAAGAAGAGGGTGCAACAAGATGATGAAACTAAAGAGGCACTAGTCAAATGTCAAACTGTGTGCGGGGGCGGACATTCAGCTCAGTTGGTAGAGCGTCCGACCCATCATCAGATCTGATGAGATCCGAACGGGAACAGCTGATCAGTCTTGTGACTTAAATGTTTGCTAGAATAGTGCTACTATTCAAAGAGACTGAGCATCTTGGAAGACTTGCTGCTGAGCAGAGCTGAGAATGTGAGATGTTTAATCCAACACATTGGATGGAATATGTTTCAGATGAGCAGCTCAGGCACACGTCATTAAACATCAGCCTGTATATGTCACTGTATATAGTTTACAGCCCCTCTCTCTCTTACAGAATGAATGGCTGTCTCACAATACTGCTGTTTAAACTCATCATTACTGGAACCACCCAGGCAGATATGTCTCCATCTCTGCCTCTTTTAACTCTTCCTCACTCAAGCTTTAAACACGTATTTAGTTGTTGTATTTTTTTCACATTAAACATATCTCTGTGAGTCACATCTTTAACACTGTTATTATTTGAGCCATCCACTGCCAAATGTGTGTCAGGAATGCCTCACTAGTTTCAGTTTTAAAGATGCAACCTGCCATGAAGTTGAACTCAAGGTCTGAAAGAATCTGCATAGAGCTGACGTAAAAAGACGTGGATAAGCATGATAATAGAGGTATATTATCATGTATATGATTCAGAGGCCTTATAGAGTCTCTCTGAAAGTTGGCATTGACTGGAAAAGGTCAGATCAGCTTCTTTTTTTTTTTCTTTTTCAAAATCTGTATTCCTCTCACTTGTTCTCAGTGTGATCACACTCAGAGAAGGCGTCCTATCCCTTTATTTCTCTTTCTTTTTTCTCTCACTAACTGTTCTTTTAATCAAAGAATTGGTCCCAAAAGCGGCTCAAATATTATGACTGGTCCAATAGCTATGGAAATCACGTCAGCGTGTTGGAGAAATGGCCTTTTCTGAAGGACCCCAAGGACCCAGCAGTCACAATACAGTCTGGCCTGTCAATCTCAATGTTCCCTTCCCTGCGTCACAAGTGAGAATTCCTCCATCCACCTGATCACGTAGCTTGCAAATACACAAGCTGATGCCCTCACTCAGTCATACTGGCTCACATGGATGCTCTCATGCTTACATATCGATGGTCAGAAAGACACTTTCATAGTAAACCTGCACGCACCCTGCAAACATTCACACAACATGCACTTACACTTTCAATAATCGACACCAAACTCACACTCCGCCACTGTTTTTTCTCAAGTGTGCAAACAGAATATTTGCAGTTTGCTGTACATTCGGTTTGTCCTGTATGGGAAGCTTCTCCTTCAGTGGAATCATGAAATCCCTGCAGCATCTGAAGGCAGCAGGACAGCCTTCAGATGCTGATGAATCTGCAGCTTCTGAAAAGTGCCGCACCGGAGCGCAGGACTCTTCCGCGCAGCCAAGCACTGCGTTTACCTTCTTTACGCCAGGCTGCTGCAGTATAACCATACAGACCTGTGCACACATCAGAGTGGTTGGTTAGAGCTCCATATTCTGCTTTGTTATGAAGGAGGCGTTTGATTGCCAGGCCTAATTGCCTCTCCAACTTAATTTTTAACAAAAGTAACATCTCATTTACCTTGCTAAGCAGCTGGTTCGTGAGATGCATGTGAGAATTCATCTTGCCAGACTTCAAATGATCCCCTTTTATCTGCACCAAATGTGGTGCAGCCAATCAGTGTCCTAGGAGGGACTGCTGGCAGCCAGCTTTGGCAAGAATTTAATTTGATTGATTGAAGCCTGTTAGACATGATAGACAGATGGTTCGTCCAATCACCTGCCAAGTGTTTTTTGAAAGTGCTTGCCCTTTTCCAAATAGTTTCTAAGGATCACCCAGAAATTTCGGGAAGTAAAGCTTTTCACTGATCTGTCATTTCATGTTCAGCTGTGATTGGCTCAGCTGTTTCAGAGCTGAGACCAGCGATGTGACTGGTTGAGAGAGTATTTTAATAATCACTGCACCTGCATGTTGCTTCACATATATGTAACAAAATAAAAGTATGCATGTATTTTCATTCTTTCATTTTTTTTTTCAAGCGCTTGAAGATCGAATATTCAAGTGTACAGCCCCCATCTGACATAGTGCAGTTTTTGCAGTGAGAGGAATCTTTTTCCACTTGTTTTACTGAAGGCAGTATGTGTTTTGCACCTTGCTAATGCACCCTGGACACCAAGAGAGCCAATAAAAACAACCGGAATGGTCAAAGCTGTCATACTGACTTTTAATTGATCTGAAAAGTGTGATGCAGACTTGCAGTCACAGCAGATAGAGAGAATGTGAATATAGACAGAAGTGTTGATGTGGTATAAAACCCAGTCATGTGGTTCTCAGTCTACACTGCAGACTGGAGTCTCTAATATTCTCATCATCTCTTTGGAACTGTCATGCGTATGGTGTATTCAGTTTGAACTGGAAATTTTAAATTTCTGAGTTCCCAGTTGGAGATTTCAACTCTATGTTTGTGTTCAAGTTTGCTGTCTGCTGTACTGGAAAATGTTCTCAAATCGTAAATTTTCAGTCAGTCATTCCCAGAGACTGGGTCAGAGGAGATTTTATTTGGGTCCCCAAATAAATACAAGACAATGGAAGAAGTTTTACAAATTTGAGATTAATATCTGTCAGCATTTAAAATGTGTGAATTGTTTTACTGAAGAGGGGAAGATATAAGAGTCTATTAATTCTGCCTAAATGCACTGATTTTGTCTCATTTATGACGGAGGCTAAAATTTTCTATATTATTTTCCCATTGAGAGGAAATAAAAACAATGATATGGCCTGATAACTCAGCACAAATGCATTTGTTTCTCGTTTCTAAAATATATAACATATGTACATGTTTTCAATAACATGCCCCAAGACAATAATGTGATGCAGAAATGGCAGTAAAACTGGTCCGGAATGTTTGTTTATGCACTAATTAAGTCTTTCCAAAATTTAGTGAGAAGGCTTATTTTGAACTGGGTCGCAATGGTTTGTCAATTTTTAAAAAGTGGGTCGCCATAAAAAAAACAAGTTTGGGAAACACTGATATATGAGTTATCCATTTAGTATGACATCATTATATAGACTCCAGTGCCCCTCATAGGAGGAGGTTCTGTGTAAAATTCAATTCAAAGGAACAGAAGAAATAAACGTGAACTAGTTTATTATTTCGGAAGTGTGAACTTAGTTCAAAATTCAAAATTGTGAAGCGTGAACTTTCCGTTCTCATTTTCTTCCTTGGTTTCACAGTGAACTCAAAAAAATATACAAGTAGATTAAATAAAATGTACATAAAAGTGTGAACTAATGCATATGCATGGACATATTAAATGTCAAACCATTTTATACTTTTTGCTTGTATTTCAATTGGATTTTGCTCACAGGAGTTCACTGCAGTCACAAACATGAGCTTTCCAGTGATCAGTGGTGATGCTGTTTATTTCCCAGATATTTTTTAATAAGATCTTTTCTGTAACTCCTGGAAAATTTAAGCTAACTCTGCATATTTGAAAGCATCCCTGCATCAGTACTGAATACATACTTTAAAAGAAGGAGAAGAAAACTGATGGCCAACAGAGGCACTCTGTATACAGTACTGTAAGTTAAATATTTCTTCATATTATGAGTGGAGACCCCAAAAGTGGGTCATGGTCCCTGTTTTTGGTGGGTCCTACCATAACTAGAGAGCGTCCTAATGAGCTTGAGTCCATGGGAGAAGCAAAATTTATTCCATTTCTGTCCCAGGCTGAGAAAGTTTAAAGAGCCGCCACAGTAGGGGATTTTCAAGCAGCCCCCTCCTGTGATTCTTCAAATACTGCAACCGTCAAATGGCTTGGCTTGGGATTCAATATACAGTATCACACAGAGGATAGCCCTCTATTCCACTTAAATATTCAAGGCAATTTTATCCTGTTCTCACTTTTCTCATTGCTGCAGGCCTTTAATGATGGGTCAGGACCAAAAAATGGGTCATGGGCTTGTTTGTAGTGGCTTCCAACATGACTGGTATGTTTTCCCGACCCTGGATCCCAGGGTGACAATCAACGTGTACTCAGTTTTGGTCCCTACATGGCCAGAGTACTGTGCTAACATCTTTTTAAGGGCCTACTACATAATGCTACATTAGCATTGAATAGGGACCACATACACCGGAAACAATAAATTATCCTCAACATGTGTTTATTGAGGTAAATTTACAGAGAAAAATATCCCTGAAAATATGATGCATTCAAAGATTTCTGAAAATGAAAATGATCTCAAGACTGTTTTAAATTTTAATTATAAGAGAGAAAGCAAATAAATCCTCCAATACAACCATTCCCTAACCTTAATCATATTAGTTATATTAGTTAGTTATAGTTTCCATTGAATATGTAAATATGTTTTGTTTTTTTTGTTTTTTTTATGCTGACACCTTGTGGTCAGTTATTCAATTGGTTGGTCCTTATCCAACCAAATCATGCAATTGTTTGGAGTGATGTTGGGGCGGGACATATGCAGACCTGATATATTTTATCGCTGAGTGACAGGCTAGTTAGTGAACATTTACGAGGCTGACACTGACACCATGTTACAGTACCAGCACGAGTCGTTACATCAGCTCTCTGCCTAAGAGGACAGAACAGCTGAGAGGATAAAAAGTTCATTTTTGATGACAACGTGTGTAGATTTTACTCCACCTGACCCGCCGGTAACATTTCAAGCTCAGTGATGGATAAATACCGGCTGTTCATGACATGACTTTAACTGCTAAAAAGTAAGTTTTGCCATGATTTATGTTATTTTAGTGTTTACTTCATGGGTCATCTTATTGAATTTAGCGCTAGCATGTTTTTATGTGGCTCCTCCCACAGGTTGAGGTGACGTTGACTAAAGTATAATACTGAGACACAGACAAGGCTTATTTGAAGTAGAGTCAGTTGGATGCTGGACGTGTGTTAGCACTGAAGTTTGTTAATGTATGGAAGCCAGTGTGACCCTTGTCACTGGTGTGTGTGCAATGCATGTATGTATTGTTGCTGTATGTAAATGTACTTGATATATATACAGTACATGTCCTGAAAGCAATGATATAGTTGCGTATGAAAAAGAAATTCATTTGCATGGCAACTTTGTGTAACTTTTTGATCAGCACAATTTAGTCACTCAGTGCACACGGCTGATTTCATTAATCAAGAGATGATGTGCAGGGTTTGTTTTTTCATCCCAATCGAACAATCGATTGGTTGAAAAGTGGGTAGAATTTCAGTAAGCCAAAAACTTTTCAGAATATGAACATTGTTTGACGTTTGGTTTAGATTAGTGGAGACAGTCCTCACAGGGAAAACAACGATCATTTATAATTTGCTCAAAGTAACAAAGGCAGTTGTTCCCATAAAAACCACGAAGGGAGGAGGTCAGGACAAAGCATGTGACTTGCTTTCTGGTTTCCCACTGACAGTAAAGAGAAAAATTGGTCTCTTATAAATCAAAACCACTATCTTACCCAACACATCCTCATCACTAAACAATAGAAGACTTTAATCGCCAATAGCTCTCAAAACAACATATATGACTGCTGGAAAGCACCAGCAACAGTACTGAACCCTGAGGACAGAACAAAAGTCATTTGAAATTGAACACATGGTTAACATTGTGAAACAGCAGCACTATGTTTGGGTTTATTATTAATAATAATGATGATAATAATAGTAATAATAGTATGTTTAGGCTGGCAAAACTATTTGGTTACTGTAGGTAAAGGAAAGGTTGTGGTTTAGGTTAAGATAAGTATGTTACAAATGTTATGCGAAGGAAATGACAGAAGTCACGTACATAATGATACTTCAGTAACTTACAACTTTAAAGCTACTACAGGAGTTTTTCACTGGTTTTGAAACAGTCTTATTTTAATATAGATGCCTCTAAATGACCTACATGAGCAAACGAGACCATCAGAGAGAAGACCACTGAGATTTTTATTTACGTATAATTTTTAATATCATATTCTGTAGTCATGGTGGTTGAAACACAACCACTTTTGTCCACAGGAGCCTCTAAAATTAACACAATATATCTGAAATTTCCTTAAATAGCTCATTGTTGACTTTTGGTTTCACGCAGGACTCCAGTTTCCCACGTGAAAGTGTTTGTTTGAACCATCCATCTACCCCGACCTCCTCTTCGTGCAGACTTTCCCGCTCTTTTTAGCGCTCTCGTCATAATTAATACGACCACTAGAGGTCGCCACCTAACAATAAATGTAAATAGTCGTTATAAGCTGCTTGTATAGACAATCTATATGTCAATTTTTCCGTTGTGGACGGTCTGATCTTACCCGAACCTTAAACAAAATGTTTCTGTGCCTAAATATAGACAGTCATACAAATCATTTTTGGGTTGGTTGTTTCCAATTTTGAGGACACTGACAAATGATATCATCCTGCAAATAGCCATAACCATGATCATTTCCTCACCTCAACAGAATTGAGGGGCTTACCAAACCATCATGGGAACACTGAGGTAACCACAGAACAGTTTAACTGAAACCTTGACTTCATAATTTACAGAAAATGTTGATGAATTTAGGATTAAATTCATCAAGACCTCTGTAAATGTTTCCTGTAAAAGTATAGTCTTTTACCAGTAACATTTTAGACAGTTATTTAATTTCAGTTGTAGATGTTTGAAAGTATTTTACAGAGTAGAGAAAGATATTCTTTAAACTTTTCACTTCACACATCACTGGACATCATTAAGTTATACATTTAACACTAACTTAAGAATGCACAAAGCACATGACAGAAATCTAATTTCAGTCTATACACAAATAAAGAACAAAACAACATTTAAAAAACAGGAAAATGTAACAGACCAACATCATTTTAATGATTTGAAAGTAAGTCTGTCCAGACACAAATGATTGAAAAGGCAATTAAAAACTGAAGACAAAAAGGAACAAAAAGAACAGACATGTATATCTAAATGACTGTAGATGCATAAAATACCTAAATACAGCTGCCAAATCACAGAAAAGTAGCTGAAGACAGAGAGCAGCAAATGGTTGATGAATAACACTGGAAGTAGAGGATGTGCCAAAGATGCTGACATGTTGTTGGGAGTAATTGCAAAGCACAAAAGTGAAGCTGGGGATTTGTGGAAAGCTGTGTTCATAACTCAGAAAGTTTTAGTCAGAGTCCTCGCCGTAATCCTGTAGCTTTCACTGCACTGTCTCAGTGTAGCTGGAGGCACGTTAGCACCTTCAGAAGTGGCTTTGTGGTTCAGTGTTTGACACATTTCTATAATCTTGTCACAGTCAAACACATTGAACTTAATCTAAATGCTATAACATCTCACACTTTTACACAACTACTCAGTTTCTTTCTAAACAAACCAGACCATGACATCATGCATGTTCCCTAAAGCTTTTTCACATGAAAAATCCACACTACACTTCTAAGGCGCCTAAGGGAAAAAAAAAAAACTCCATATAAATCAATAAGCCATCAATCCACCAGATTTTGTGGTGGAAAAGAGGTTGTACTGTACGACATCACTTGTCAATCAGTGAGAAAATTTGTACACTACACAATACTTACAGTATCACCGTGGCCTTTCTATTGCCATTATCTGAAGCTACAATATTCAGTCATACTAATATTTTCAACAATTTTTCAATATTGTCATGTGACCTTTATTATAATGCGTAACTGTACAGATCTGGTTTGCACGACCACACATGACTGCTGCTGAAACAACACTGTGGCGAGCTCACCTGCAGCTGCTGTGTTACACAAAGCCAAAACGAAAGAGTCACGGAATGTAACATCTGTGGGGATAAAAGATGCTGATCGACCTTGTGAAACATTATCAGATGTCTGCAACAAACCTGGATTGAGAGTCACTTTGTAAGTAAATGTGAAAGTTAATGTTAGCACCTGTGGATGGTTAGCAAACATGTTTGGTGCTAAGGTGACAGGGTTTTCCAAAGCAAACATTTAAATTATTTTATAATAAGATGTAAAATATAAAATGAATTTGATCACACATCAACAAAAGTGACCAGATTTTTACTAAAACATTCCCATTACAAAGAAATAACAGACCTAACAGTCAACAACAAGTGTATCTTAACTCAGGTATGAATAAGGCCTGGATTTCTTTGAGACAGAGGTCAGACAGACTGGACGTGCACATACACAACACTGTGCACTTAAGTGGGGAAAAAAATAATAATTTAAATTGCAATTTCACTTTTTGCTTCCCAACCTCAGAGCAGACAAAAAATTGAGAGAAAAGGAAAGAATGACACAGAGCCTGATATTGAAAATAAAATTAATATTTTTCCATAAATATGTTTGTATGTTATAAAAAAGAAGAAGCAATAAAAATCTAATAAAAAAGAGATCAGTCCTATTTGTCCAATTCAAAATCAATTTGGAGTCACTGTGTCACATGACAGGGAAGCTATTGAAAAAAATTAAATTATTTTCTATTCATATAATTATGTAAAATAAAATGATTACATGAGTAATCAAAATAGGTGTGCTACATGACACCAACTTAGGATAATTTGCTAATCATAATTTTCAAGAAAGTCTGGTATTGAGAATAACAGTGGCTTTGTGTCATTCAAACAGTAATTTATTGACGGTCCCTCAGTGAACTGAGAAGTTTCTGCAGCACTTGTTGCATCTGATCAGGTAGAGACAGGACGGACAGGAGGTTTATTACTGTGGGATCACTTTTAACAGACTGAATGGACAAAGTACATGGAGGAGTATACACACACAGCAGTTTGAACAGCTTTTGACCTGTTAAACAGGGAAAATTTCCACGCTGTGCATTTGTTTTTTCAATGATCTCTCAATGATTCTGCACACAAAAGGTGTCTACTAAGGTTTAATGTCTAGTCCTATTTACTTTTATAAGTTAACTTAGCTTTTCATTACAAATACACATTGGCTGCGTCATGATTACCTTGATCTTGCAGAAATTATGAATGGATTGTTCTGCCGCTGCCTTCACACTCAAGAGCCGTGCTCACGTGAAACAGCGTGCACAAAACGGTTACCAATAAAAGGTGTTGAAAAAAGCCTTTAGCTATACGTTTTTGTCAGAATTTTCAACAAAAGTAGAAATACAAAGGTGGCCGCCTTCGGGTTAGATAGGCAGGGAAAGCTCTGCAAGTTAATAATAGGTATTCAGTTACTACAGCTACAAGTTGCTGTGTTTTTAAAGAGGTGTTTGCCTCCCATTAGGCTTGAACCATGTTGTAGAAAGAGTTTACCTTTCCACAACTGAAGAGACACTGATTTCCTCCATTTAGATTTCTTCCAGAATAATGCAACATCAGTGTGAACGCCGACATTATTATTACAGAATGCTGTCGAAATTGCCACGTCAGTGACTTAAAAAGTGATTTTCTTGCTTTTGTTTGGGCAGAGTTAGAGACACTTTTTCTGTAATAACAGAGTTTTATAGATATTGATGTAGTGGTGCAGCGTTTGAAGAAACAGTATAACTGCTGTAATGATGACAGAAACCAGTGCACCTGACAGCTTAAAGCTGGTGATAGAGGAGATGAACTGCCTTGGAGAACAATAAGCTGTGTGTGTACATGAACATATGTGTGTATAGGCGTGTGTGTGTGTGCAAATGGCTCTATCTTACAGCCTCCCATCCCCTTTTATTTTCCATGTAAAAGCGCCCAGTCAGCAGGACTTAGTGTGGATCCCCCAGCTTGGATAGTTTTCTCCCCAGACACACACACTCTACCCCGAAAGGCAAAACCTGACTGCTGGATATTGGCCATATTTCATGTAAATGGTGTTTACCGATGCCTCTTTTTTTCTTTCACATTGTTTGATATTTTTTTTGCCCTTTCATCCTTCCTCCCAAAGCCACCGTCAGAATAGAAACTAGACTCGTTTGCTGTGTTTGCTTGGCTGTTTCATGGCTCTAATAATTTAACTGCCTTTGATATATTCCTTGTGTTGAATTTGAAATTTGCTATATTCTTTCTTGTTTTTCTTTGTCTCATCCTTTTGTCCCTGCTAGAAGCAAGACATCAGACCACAGTAAGTGTAAGAAGGAGCATTTGAGCAACAAATTTAGTGAATATTAATGAATGATTTTAGATTATCTTGACCTGAGCTTCCCTTGGGTACCCCCTACAGGCTACGTTTGTTTCTTCCCTCTCCATTTTGGAGATGTTCAGGTAAAGTTGTCAACCTGGTTTACAGATATTTAAAAGACCTTTACACACAAAACTGCAAATGATTCAGAGGCAATTTCGATATGTCTGACTATTCCAACTAAGCGTGATGTGATTTTGCAAATTCAAAAATTCAAAAAACAGCAAAAAAAAAGATAGGATCAACATCAGTACTGATGACCTGGACTGTCTTTGATTTAATAAAAAGAAAACAACATACCTGGGTTCACCCAACATGGAGAAAAAGAGAAGAACTTTGTGAGTTTTAGGAGCTGAAACTGAACTGCTGCTTCAGCTGGTACCAAGCTTGAAGAAGCAAAGGAGTGTAGACTGAAAAAGCCAATTACTCCAGCTTCTCCCAAACATGACAACTTTTACGCTCCATTTCAAATAAGAGGGTTCAGCTTGAGCTGAAAGTGAGATCATCCAGAGGTGTAATTAATATCTCAATTCCACCTATTTGAACCTCTTCTTCTACAATGAATTGATTATCTCTCCTGTGCATGACACATAAATCTCAACTTCTGCAAACCGACACCATTCACACTGATCAATAGAACTTTGTGCCTCTGCTGCTAATCAATTACATAAATAATGAGGCAGACTAACACCGCAGACACTCCCCACCCCCCTCTCAGCATTCATTGTAAATTGTGTCTTAAGTAGTTGTGTAGAGGTTTTCAGCTCTAACATGTAGAGAAAAGTCTAGAAAACGTGTTTTACAATCCCCGTCAGAACTGCTCATTTTCCCACTGAAGAAACAAAATGTGAATCCCCAATTATGTTCTAATTGAATTCCACACCCCATGAATTACACCCAATGACAATGTTCAGTGCCAGTGCAGGAATTACTATGCCCTTTATGTAGCAAAGCAAAATGTAAGGCTGTGGAGGTCTGGTGGTTGCACATCAGACTTTCATGCAGGTATCTGGAGTCTGTGTCCCATCAGGGACCTACAATTTACATTTTTATTAACAATAACCACAGTCTTTCACTCATCTTAATCATACCACATTTGCCATTCACAGGTATTGTAGATAGTGAGAAGAAAGATTAAAAAATAAAGTAAAACTGCAAGCAGCAATGATCGGGCCCTTGCACTCCCTGGTGATGTTCCAGTATCAAGTGGAGACCACACCATGAAAATATCATGTAAGTCAGGTGATGATTGGCAGACAAGGCTTACTTCCTGTTGCCAGTAAGTGGCTCCATGACTACAAGTTGTAATTGTAGATGTCTTCAGGCCAGGACTCCTATCAAATATGTGAAATTTGGAGCAGACTTGACTGTTTATTCTCAAGTTACAACAACTTCTTGTTGCTGCAGGGGCTGATGTTTTGGGGGTGTGGTCAAGTCATTCAGTCATGCCCATCACCAATAACTATATGAGAATGAATTTTTCACCATGACTGACATTTGTGCCGAATATCATGCATTAATGAGCATGTTTAACCCCTCAAAAATGCAATTGAAGTCGGCAAAGAAAAGAAAAAATAATTCCTTCAGTTTTAAATAGGGTCCTTGCACCAGTTGGTGCTCAAGCCCAAATAATTTAAGTTAATCTGAGGTTTGCACAATCATCTAGTATCTACATTGTTTTGTGGTGGGTAAAAAAATGTTCTAGGTGTGTTATAACGTTTTGTTTTAGAGCAAAAACGTACATCGCAGTCTCATCGTGAGTCAAACTAAACCTTTGTATTTACTCTTCTCAGTAACGTTTGAGTTTGACTGACTGTCAGTGTCCCATGTGAGCATTCTTTCAGTTTGATTACTGTTAGAAGAGGTTTTGTCTTTCTCCTCATTCTGCAGATTTGATGGTAAAAACCTGTCTTCAGTATTTGTTGGTATTAATTACCTCTAAAATACATGGCACCAGCCTTAACCACAGCAAACAGATACCTTTCATGTCCACCAACAACGGATACAAACACCTGAGCTGCAATCAATGGAGAGTGCAATACATAAATAGCTGTATATGAGGCATGCCTCACAGTACTTTACACATAATCAATATTTTCAGAACTGTGAACATCAGAAGACACAGTTCAGGATGATCACCATCACTGGCAATGACTCAAGATGAGTATAACTGTCCTCCAGCTGTATCCTTTTCAGTCCTCTGGTGGACTAAGTGGTCAATCCTAATCCTGCGTATCTCGAGGCAGTGTGGGGAACGGGTATGAGGTAGGGTTGGGTGATGGATGACACCATCGTCATTGACCACTGTGTCCTCTACTGTTGTAAAAGCATGATTTGAAAAAGTTGCCACAGAGTTGTTGGCCTAAGTTCAGTATTTGACATGTGGGAGAGAAAATAAGAAGAAGCTGTTGCTGTTGTTGAGTGCACTATGCCTCCATGTTGTGTTTATTATTTTCTTTTTAAACCCAGCTAAGTGACAGACATGTAGTTTCGAGATGAAGACCCTTTTAGACCCGGCAACGATGTCATCGTTCATCGAGATGATCACCCAGACCTAGTATGAGGTAGAGATTGTTGGTGTGGTTTTTGGCCGGTGTGGATGATGTTTGGATGTTTTTGGCTTTTCAGAAGTGCCGCGTGTCTTCAACAGCATGATGGAGGTTATCCCTCTGGAGTAATGGCACCCTCACTTCCCCAGGTCACCTTGTTGAACACCATTTGCTCCCAGGTGTTGAGGTCAATGTGGCAGTTTGTAGGCAAGAGTCAGGCATGTGGATCATGTGGCCAGTCAGAATGACCTCCTCGAGGACACCCAAGTTAGTGTATCTATCCCTCCAGCTGGTGAGTCTTTAGGGGCTTCAGCTACCTGCCGTATGTGGTCAATGTTTTTGACCTGGGATGTTTTCACGTCTGATCCACTTTCAGGAGGACGCCTGTATGTGACATCTTTTAAGCTGCCTGCAGAGCCTCGGCCAAAATCCAATGACATGGAAACCAAGACGATTGGGGTACTCCCTCTGTTGCAGCCTTCAGTGCCGTTTTGACTGCAGTCATCCTCCACTAGTTCACTGTTGAGGTCTTTATTTGATTTATTTGATTTTGATTTGATTTGATTATGGGACCTCCCCTTCAACCAACCAACCAACTGTTTCACCTAAGGTGACACTACCAAGAGTTAACTCCAGACAGGATAGTTCTCAGGATCTTTGGAACACTTTTCCATCACACCAATGTGATCATCCATCACAACAAAAAACAAACAATGCACACAAACTTGTTCACCAGCAGGGTACTGCTCTCTCTGGAAAGAAAGAAAGAAAGAAAGAAAGACAGAAAGACAGAAAGAAAGAAAAAGAGAAACCCTCAATGACCTCAGTGTCTGAAAAAGAGCAATACATGTACACACACCCTCAGCTAAGAAAACACATTTAAGCCCCCCTTAAGGCAAGTCCAGTCAAGTTCATCTGGCACTTAGCGCGTAGCCATTAGTAAACTGATCTGTGAATGGGAATTTGTGCATGATGTGTGTATATGTGCTGAGGTACATGGGAAAGAGCCCTGACACAGGGACTTCCCCGAGTGGTTTCAAACATATTTTCATAGCTGTGTGTGTGTGTCCATTTTCCTGTGTGTGAAACATTCCTTCAAGCCACCTAACCACTTGAACCCAACGCTGTGTGTGTGTGTGTGTGTGTGTGTGTGTCTTCATTGTACGGGCAGACATATAGGCGAGAGCTGTCACATGATCGAGTTTCTGACTAAAACAGACACAAAAACAACATGAAGGTCCATCTGTCTGTTTTGCTGTGTTTAGACATGAACGTAAACTGTTTGTTCCTTAAAAAGGAGTTCTTCAAAACACAGATCTTAATGAAAACACTATACACACACACACACACGCACTTCAGTACACTGAACACTAGTAGGCTTTGAGGTTCAGGTTAGGAAGTTAACGGTTACGGGGGGAGAGCCATATTTGACAAAAGATGTGTGAGGACTGTCTGAGTCGATTTCCTCACAGAGTTTAGTCTGTAAGGGAGAGGTGAGCGCACACATACTTTTTCTTCAATTTCCTTCTCCCCAGCTGCCTCATGCCAAAAAATTCAGTATTAAGTCAACACTAAAAAATTAAGTTTTGACTTATATGCTGTATGTAGTTTTATTGTACGCTGACTTTTTATTAAAATATATTAAACAGTTATGTCACACACTGACCACAAAACTATAACACAGTTTATGCACAGTTTATGTTACACCTGCACACAGATCTGCCTTTCAAAAGATTTACTGAGGGATGGGTATTGTGAGAATTTTAACTATACTGACATTGCTTATCGATACTAATAATTATTGAAAGTTATAAAGACTAAAAACAGTGGTGAAACATGGTGAAACAGACACAACCAGACAAAAAATGTGGAAGAAATAAGACAAAAAAGACCTAATAGATGTCACAAGACGAAAGACACTTGGCTTGAGTGAGAAAAGGTGAGGCTCACTTAGCTTTGCACAGAAACAGTCAGTCGAAATGTCCTTCAACTTTTTACTTTTATACTTTGAGTCCTGTACTTTTTACACTTTTACTTGAGTCTTTTTCTTTGACACTTTTGCACTTTTTACTCTGTGCTTCTACTCAAGTACAGAATGTGTGTGCTTTTCCCGCATCTGGATACTACATTTTCACCCAAAGCATATTCATGCTCACCAGAGGATTAATCCATTTTTACTATCCCCACGGCTCTCCTCTTGCACCACCCCAGGGCAAACTGCACATCTGCAGCCCCATGACTTGTAAAGCTCCATGGAGCTCCTGCTGCTGCAGGAGGTGAAAGCAATGTGTCACTGTCAGTGAGGAACAAAGATGTGACATCAAACTGCAAACAGTCAAAATGACCCTCTTACATTTCCACAAGATACGTATTATTTCCTTAAAGGTGTTCATTGACACCCCGTGGCCACGCTTACAGCTGGACAGCTTGGGCATGTGGTGGGGGTGGGGTGGGGCACCATGGCAAGACATGGGGACATCCTCCCACCCCCAGGGCGAGTGAAGACAGAGCGGCATTACAGAGGGATGACATTGGCTTGTCCTAACACTTCTCCAGTCATGTGAAAGCTTCTGTGTGTGTGTGTGTGTGTGTGTGTGTGTGTGTGTGTGTGTGACAAAGACAGAGGGTGTGTTTACTGTCATTAGATATGCCATAGATTACTGACACACTGACAAAGCTTTTGCATATGTTTGTGTGAGGGTGACAGAGGCTGATTCATGCACGTCACTGAGTGCACATTGGCAATGAATGTACATAAGAGCGTAGCCCTTCGCCAAAGCTACACACACACACACACACACACACACACACACACTGACAGTGACACAGAGAGGTTTCGCTTGAATACACACCTGTCCTTTTGCTCTATGGTACACAGCACACAGCCTGACCACAGGCCATGCTCTGTGTGTGTGTGTGTGTGTGTGTGTGTGTGTGTGTGTGTGTGTGTGTATGTGTGTGCATATGTGTGTATGTGAGTGTGTCAAATGGCCTCCAGGGTATTCATGTACACAGACAGCTCCTCACAGGCCAAAAGTCCTGTACAACAGCCTTACTTTTTTCCCTGTCCCTCTGTTGTTGTGTTTTTTTTATTCTGTACTTCTCTTTTTCATTCATTCTTTTTGATGGCTCGCTCCCTGTTTTTCATTCTTACCTCCTTCATTCTCTCTCTCCTCCTCTCCCCAGGGTTCTCTCTCTTTTGACCCATAGGAGGAATAAATCTGCATGATTTTCCTTCAGAAATGTCCCCAGATGTGGTGTGTCAGTGTGTCAGTGAGTCAGATTGTGGCGTGTCAGTGGGTGTCTCAGTGTTTGCATGTGGACGTGTGTGTGTATGTGTGTGTGTGCATGCATAAGTGAATATGAGTTGAGTGTTTTAATAGAGAAAAAAGAGGTGATAACGAGAATGAGGGATAGCTGGCATTAATATTATGTTATCAAGGCTATAACCCAGTTTGTGAACTTGCATAATCCTTTTTTCCCACATCTTTAAAATATATTTATTATTACCAACACATATTTTATTATCAGCACCACAATTTATTTATTTTTTTTTTCAATTATTGAATTAGTTATTTTTCTGGAAACTTTTTATTTTAATCCCTACGTTTAAACAAAAACATTCGTACTTTCTCCATACATTTTCATAACAGGCTTGTTACTTTAGTTTGAATGCATTTGTGGGGAATTATTGATTATTTTTATTTTCCATCATTGCGCACCACTTTCCCAACAACAAGACCGATTTCAGCCTAAATGGACGGGACAATAATGCATTTCTTGGTGTATTCGTCAGTGCATATCACACGTGACATACGTTAAAAGATGAAAAACAACATAAATGACATAACAAGATGAAGCAGAGTGAGACTCTCATGCAGTGAGAAGGTGAGGTCAGGACCTTTAATTAAGTCATCTTTTACACCAGTATTGTACTTCTGTTTCTTAATGTGTATACTTTTGCCTCCTCTGCAATAAAATACCAAATAAAATACATTTTTTAAAGGATTAAAAATAAACTAATCAAAGACTTTGAGTACACCTAACATACAGTTATCCCAGAAGCTTAACAAGGCTTTTTGTCATTTCTTTTTGCTTTTTTTCTGTGTTGTGTCAAATATCCATCAGCAAATTATGAACTATGTAAAATCTTTCCCAGTATTTGAGGGTGTGGACAGGAGTGGAAGTGATGAATTACACCTATATGTTACTGTAATTAAGTCATTTTTTTGGGTACTTGTACTTTCACTTGTACTTTTACTTTTTTTTCCAAGTCTGTAATTTTACTTTTTCGTATTATAATTATGCATTACACTATGTAGGCTATCTGCATTTTTGTAGCCGGTAATGCTCTCTGATCACAAACGGGCCAAAGAGAACCATGACAAACAGACAGAATATCCCCCAAACCTGTGCAGGTACAGGTTTGCAAAGATGTGTGAGGCCACAGAACAGGAGGGAGCAGGAGTCGAGAGTAATTTAGACTGAAGATTTGGAGAAACAGGAAGCCCTTTGATTGAATTCTGCTAATGATAATGCATGAACTAATACTGAATACTTTTTGAGAAGAATACCTTGTACTTTTACTTAAGTATATTTAACACAGCAGTTGTAGTTGAGTAGTATTTCTGTGATGTATTAGTAGTCCTGTCTGAGCACTGACTTTTAGTACTTTTTCCACCACAGGATAGGGATTTAGAAGGGATGGACTCCATATCATGAGCCATTTTGCAGGTGAATATAATTTATTAATGTAAAAAAAAAGTTCATTTTCTTTTAAAACCATTAAAGGTAAAATATTTAGCACCCTCGTATTATAGTGTTACAGTTATGGTGACATTGGAGGGAGTTGTTTCCCAGCTCCGCCTGCACTCGAAGCTCAGGCAGGTTGTCTGCAGACATCAACCGTTAAAAGTAACTAATACTCAGTTAGCGTTTTTTGCGACAAATACTTTGTACTTTTAAGTAAGTATTTTTCTAACACCAGTACTTTTACTTGTAATTGAGTATTACTGTATTTTACCAATGTAACAGTATTTGTACTTGAGTAGAGATTTTCAGTACTCTTATCACTGGTCTATACTGGATTGCAGGTGTTCATGGTGTTTTTTGGACCCCCATATCTCTGTTTTTGTTATTTTTTCATCTCCCTCTTTTTGAAGAATCTTATTTTTCTGTGTACAATGATGAGAGCTGCTTGTTGCTCAGTGAGTACTGAGAGAGAGTGAACGACTTTTGATGTCTTCGCACTGGCTTCAGGTTTAAGTTGGGCGAGTGCAGAGGAATTGCATAAGCTGTCAGTCTCAGGCAGGGTCTGAACGCCTCGGGCTTGAACCTAAATTTTCAGGCCTGTGCAGGGCTCTGGTAGAGTGGCCTATGATGTATACAGTGCATGAAGCTTGTGAGAGAGCGCTGCTTGTCAGGCAGTGTGTGGGTCAGCTGTCAGGAGTAATTCCTCCAGTTTCTGAGTCCTTGGCAGAATCTGTGATTACAATGGCTCAACGTGCACACTAATAATCCAATATGGAATGTGGTTGAGGCTAGTAAATGAGTAAGGTTGAGCCCAGGTAGGCATGATAACACTATATAATTTACACTATGTGAAGTCTTTGTATTATTAAAAATCCCACTCCTAACTATCCAAGTTTGCAACCAACACATAGCAGTACAACTGTGGATGATGCAGATGATACATTTACCTATAAGACTTTTTCTTCTGGCTCTGATTTTTTCATTATTGATAAGGCAGGCATTTTACTTATTTTACCCAAATAAAGAAAATAGATATCAGTTAAAGGTTACTCTTTATTTCAATTTTTTTGCTCTGCTTTACTTTGCAGATGCCTTGATCTGTTAGTTTATTTGTGTGACATTAATTTGGATCTGAATTAACATTATTTGCTTGAGGCAATATGTAGACCAGCAACTCCTGTGTTCTGTAAGGTAAAATTACTGTTTTGCCAAAGGAGTTTGGAGCGATATAACAGCTTCAGCTCTCTGTTATTGAGAGGTTTTCTTGCATGTGTTTGAGTGGAACAACTGACATGGATTTTTTTTTTTTGATTGGTTTGTGAAAATTAATTGCTGCAATTTCCGCTGTAAATGTCCAACATAATAATGCCCAGTTCAAACACAGTGTAAGGAAAGTGTCAAATATTCTAACTTTAATACCTAGCACTGAATTGTGAGCAAAAAGATACAGTGCACCCTCTTGAAATTTATCTGTGTGTGTGTGTGTGTGTGTGTGTGTGTGTGTGTGTGTGCGTGCGTGCGTGCGTGCGTGCGTGCGTGCGTGCATGCGTGTGTGCGCGTGTGTGTGTTTGTGTGTGTGTGCGTGTGCATGCGTGCGTGTGTGATACATTTGACCAAATTCAAAAACCACACACTGGGCAGCCTGCTGTGTGACATGGTAACTGGCACGGCCTTGGGTGGGCAAGCTATTAAAACAGAACACACTATGCAGTTATAGACATGCAAACACACACACACACACACATACACATACACGTTGCGGTTGAGTTCACTATGTTACACTGCTGCGGTCACAAAATGCAGTTTGACCATAATGTGAGCTGACTAAAGAAAAAAAATGGCTTCATATGAAATGAGCCGAACGTGATAAAAAAAAGTTACCCAATGAGGAAGGTTACTGTAGATGGAAGTGATACTTTACACTGGCATTAGTTTGACTTTGGAGCACAGTGACAAAAGAGAATAACAGGTTTTATGATATGAGTGAGGTGCTTGCAATCCTCCACAGTACAGTGAGTAATTTCATCCAAGCTTAATATAAAAAACATTACGAATAATTAACACCCAATCAGACAAGTCATTGCAATGTGAAAGGGTTGTTAGTACTGATCTCTCTGCAGCTCAGAGCACCGCTCTGTCTGTCTGTAAGACTGTGTCCCAACAGCTCTCACCAACACCTCACTGAGTGGGTAGCTGTCTGAAACAAGCTGCTGGGACTCTACCTCCCCAGCATGGACTGACAGGGAAGTGACGTCAAAGAAAGTCTGGCCAAGAAAGTTGAATAACGAGCAACCCTGATATTTTTCTTAGGGAGGATGACAGGCACACACAGTGCAGGACTGTCACACCACAGTCTGGAAGTTAACATCCAGGCTCACGCCTGCGGTTCAGTTGAGGCAACGAAAGAAATGCGGGTGGATTTTTCATTTGGCGAGCAAATCTATCTCTTGCACTGGCTACTTTTTTTTTTTTGCCAAAAAACTATCTGCCCTGTTTTGATGTTATTTGAGCATGCGGTGCTTCTATCCTCTGCTGCCTGGGTCTGAGTCTGGCACGTAACAGACGTTTTACGGAGCGAACAATATGGGCTTCTACCTAACAAAATGTTTCTGCACTTGTGTGTGTGTGTGTGTGTCTCCCTCTGCATCCATCTGTGTTTGTCTGTTTGTGCCTCAATACACCAAGCTAACCTATCTCAGTGTTTAATGAGAGAAATGAGTGGATTCATAGGACAGAATCTCCACTCCGGAACATTGGTGTCACCTTTTCTTCTTCTTTGTTTTTATGCCAAAATTAGTGCATATGTGCAGGTTTTGTAAACATAGGTAAATCCTTTAAAAATAGGCAACTGGCCTTTTTCCAGTAGATCTGTTTGCCTTCCTGTTTTTTTTCTGGTGTGCTCTAGAAAGCCAAGACTCAACTCATGTGTGCTGGAGAGCAGTAGCTTCCAAATGAATCTCTTTGGACATTTAGTTTCTCTCTGTGTCGCTGTTTGTACTTTTGTACTTTCTGGTATCTGCTTTATTTTACTGTTCATGCTCACTTTCAGCTGATAGGAGTCATGTTAAGTGACTGCTGATGAACATTTCCTGATTTATCTTCTTTCTTTCTTTCTTGTTGCTTCTTAATGAAAGCTGTTAGATAATAAAATAATGGGGGACCTTTGTTGTGAAGAATTTATAGGTAGTAAAATGCCACTCAACTAAACATGAACACGGCATTAAATACATACCTTCAAATGGGAGCAAGCTGTGCTGGGCTGACACGCTGAGTCAAACCAACCAGCACATGTGTATGAAAAAGGAGCAAAAGAGGTGACAAGTCTTCACAGCCTAGAAAAAGGGATGTTGTTGTGTTTATGTCACTGCCGATTGGAGCTGGAGATGATAAATACCCGTGTCTGCTGCAGAGTCATTTGAGCCGAGAGTGAATGCAGATTGTACCCTTTCCCACTGAAGAAAAAAACTGATGTTAGCGGGTGTTAATGTGTTTTTTGTCCAGTGTAAAAAGAGCTGCTGTCTGTATTGGCACATCGCAAACCAACAGTACAGATGCATACTGACTAGAGATTGGCTATTGGGTTTGCAATCAAGTCTGTCAACAAATACAAGCAAACATACAAAAACATGCTTCCAGACAATTTTAGGAAGGTGGTGAAAATTATTAATATGTTCATAAATTTTTGAAACAAGGAAATGCTGCTATTTGTCGGTAAATGCTGTTGTTAAGTGCACTAAAAGTTTATTTTTCATTCAAAGTTGAGTTTTTTGATTGCATTTTTATTTACTGACTGAAATAACCCAGCACCAAGTAATATCAAAACTTCTCCAGACAAATGATACCTGCATTCGATCCTTTTTGTATTCAGATCTAGAAAAAATTACTATCTGTATGGATTCCTTCACAGCCAATCACTGCAAGTGTTCTTCAGTTTAATGCGACGTGTGATGGGTCCAGTACCGCAGCTGCTACAAACATACAGGCAATGGTGTGGTGAAGTCGAAGGCGGTGTGTTTGACAGAGGTGCCAGCTCACTGTGCTGAGATGCCACCAAAGTGTTTGAAAGTATGATTATACTCCACACATGAGGCATCTGATAAAAATAAATGCTTAAAATACAGAACGGTTATTTTAGGAAAAACTTGGAGGAGTGGTCGAGGCATTACTCTGTTGGTATCAGTCCCACTTAAAGGGTGCTGGTATTGTCATTTTTTTCAGCCCTACTAAATAACATTTTGTGTCTCACATCACTCTTTTCTCTATTAGACCACAACCTTTCCTAACCTTAACTTAGCACTGCCATTGCCTTAAACATAACCATAAAGAAGTCCAACAATGCTGAACTGACTCCAGGCGGATATTGTATTGTTAGACAGCATATTTTGGTGGAAAATAATGAAATGCATTGTCATTGAACATTTTACTGATCTGTTCAGAAACATTTTTGCAATTTGCCAAATATGTTAATTAACATTTCCTAATTATATTAACTAAAAAAATAATCCAGTCAAAACATATTTGCTGTTGCAAAGGAGTCATTTCTTGAAGACAGGGTTATGTTTGGAGCAGTTATGTATTTAAAAAGAGCCCAGCAGGTATGAGCTGATTACGTTGTAATCTGTGGTCTGTTAATCTTACAACCAGTCACTTCTTGTTAAGAGCATTTCTTCCTTAAACCTGTTCAGTGGCTGTCGCTGTAACTGTGAGGTGACAATTTTTGGGGTTAGTTTTAGTTCAAATTTGGCAAATTACTTTGTAAGAGGTTAGGTTAAAAAATAAGGCCGGTGAAATTCTTTATTTTCTCACTGTCAACAGATGCAAACACCAAAACCAACAATGAACGTGTCCCTCTGTAAGTGTTGAGTGTGTGTATATCAGAGCCTGATTAGATCTTATTCCTCTGTGCCTCAGAGCTCCACTGTGGTCCAAAACTATTAAAACACACCAGTGAGCCACGCTGTTGCACTGGGTGACATGTTCCTTCATTACCATGAACACACACGCTGAAAAATATTTTTGCCTCAGAACTCACAATAGCTGTTGAGCTCTCCTCGCAGCCAACAGGGGCCTTCTGCTTGAGGTGGTGGAATTAGTTTGTTGTATTGTCCTGTTTTGCTGTTACAGTCTTTTCTTTCTTATACTTTATTAATCCCTCTTGGGGAAATTCATGTTTTCCACTCTGTTGTTATTTACACACACACACACACACACTAATACACACGTGCACAAGCAGGACCTAGACGTGCATTAATGGAGATATGTCTTCGTAAGGCGCTTTGAGTAGTTAGGTTCATTGCCTTGCTCAAGGGCACCTCGACAGTGTCCAGGAGGTGAACTGGCACCTCTTCAGCTCCCAGTCCACGCTCTGTACTGACTGATCTGTGGAGGATTTGAACCGGTGACTTTCCGGTTCCCAAGTCCTTACAGACGGAGCCACCGCCGTCTCAGTTTCTTGCACTTCTTCCGTAGTTTGTTGTACATCTGATCCTTTGTATCTAAACCACTTCCACCCAGTTGCTTCCTTATTTTTCAACTCCTACACCATAGTATTGCCTTATTATCGTAATATGATATATCGTGAAAAGTTATGATATGCCACACCCCTAGACTCAGTCATCCTACTGTTAAAAATACTCAGTAGAACATCAAATGTGTATTAATCCACTGCTGAAAATAGTCCACCACAAATGCACTGTTTACTACTTTTTCAGCAACGTTTGCTAAAAAAAAATGACTGAGTCCATCTGTTTTAGGAAACCATTGAGCATTTTTAAAATGTTTGAGTCATTTTTGAAGATGTACGTCTTCAGTAGGAACAGATGGGCTTGGGGCTGAGAGCCACAGAGACATTAGGCATGTATTGACAGACGGACTAAGACATTTGTTTTAATGGGATTTGTTGAGAATAAGAATAAAAATATAATGTACTCCACATGTGTAACTGTATGGACAGGTCAGTGCTCACTGAATCATAAAAACAGCCTTATATTTATCTGTTATGGAAACACAGAGTGCAAAACTGATATCAGCGATCTCCTGTCTGGTATTGATTTGACTTCTGATGTCATTTGGGGTCAAATGTGTGTCTGGAAACAGGTTAGAGGCCCATGAATGCTTAGTCAACTCTGTCCCCGTCTCCTCCATCACATCAGCTCTACATGCAGTAGTTATCACAACTGCAAAACGTAGCAGGTTGCCACAGAATACACAAAATACCAGCATTTTGTTTCACTAATGAAATGCTGATGCAAAATTAATCCAGAAGATTGTCAGGCTATATAGCTTGGTGTGTGCAGGGAGGATTTTTTTTTTTTTTTGCATGGACAGGACAGTCTGAAGGTCGTCTCTCTCATATGGTTGACCACTTTTCTACCCCTTTATTTTATGAGTCTTAATCAAATTAAATGATGTTATTCTGCATATCTTTCTCGTTGCCTATTTTCTTTCATTCTTGGATATTTTCAAGATCTTAAAATTACACTGAATGGAGAAAATAGAGAAAATACCATTTGCATGATGTAATGGAATGCAATACAGTAGCCCTGCAATAAACGCCCCCTTACAAAAAAAATGTTTCATTTTATTTTTGTGCTTTTACTTTAGCTGTTGGTGGATTGATTCAGCTCTACAAAACGCTGAGAGGTTGTGGTTTTGCTGTACTGAATAATATTAAAAGGTATTTCTAATTATATGAAAGAGCAAAACTATTAGAAACATAATGCACATTAATACAACATCACTAACTGTAGCCTCAAAGATTGAATGTAAGTGAGACAAAGTGATTCAGCTGCCATCAACACAGTATGTTGATCAAAGAGGGTGCAGAACTTCCCTCCACCAGTCTCATGACAGGTTAGAAGGGTGTGTGAGTGTGTGGAACATATTGTACACAATAACCAGAGAGAATAATAAGCAGGGGTAGAAAAGTACTCAGGTGTTTTGAGTAAAAGTAGCAATGGTACAGTGTAGAAATTCTCTGTTGCAAGTAAAAGTCCTGCATTCAAAATTTTACTGCAGTAAAAGAAGAAAAGTACAAGTATCAAAATTTACATATGTAAGTACTGTGATGTTGCAGCTAGTATTTTGCTTGTTTTTCACTATACTGCTGGGTAGCATGTGAATTTCACCAAGAATTCAATCAAGTTTTAATAAGTTTAATAATTTGTTAAACATATTTGCCTGATGAAGGCCTAGTATGGAAGCATTGCAACTAAATGTTATATTGCAAGTTTGACAGGGTGCAGGAGTCCTTTTGCACTAAGTTTAAGAATACCACATCAGAACTAATTTGTTGACTATATTTTTAGGTTTATTATTTTGTTTTTATTCATCTGAGTTTGCAAAGTAACTAAACCATCAAAATGGAGTAAAAAAGTGCAATATTATTTACATTGAATTGTGATAAAGTAGAAGCATAAAGTAGCAGAAAACTGAAATACTCAAGTAATGTGCCAGCACCTTAAAATTGTACTTAAGTACTTGAGTTAATTGTACTTGAGTAAATGTACTTTGTTACCTTTAACCAGTGATAATAAGATGCATTTAGCACAATTCCAATTAATAACAACATTGAACAACCTATGACAAACAGAGGCATGCAAATTCAGGTAGACAACATGTTCTCTTACTGTTGTTAATTTGATAATATCAATGAAAAGGCCAGCACTACATTTACACATCTCATTCAGCCAAACGTGTTGGACATTGTTAGGAAGCCATCTTTCTCATAAACTACAGCATTTATCATTTGAGGGTGGACAGTTCCTCAATACACGTCTTAAACATAAGACAAATCTCAAGTAACAGCACTAAACAACACTTAACACCGAATTCACACCAAACAAGCACATAACATCATATATTACTCTGCTCTACAATTCTGCTGAGGGAAGTGCCAACGTCTCATCTACAGTACACTGAAGGCTTCTGTTACAACGTGCATGAACTACGAAGCTTTATAAACTCAATCTGTTGATTCAAAAATCGTTACGTTCACTTTGGATCACTTAATGAGCTGCATGGAAGGCTTATGCGCTTCTTCATATAACTCTAAATCTGAACACAAGGGCAGATAAGATATGCACTTACTTTGTTTTCATTCAGGTACGCAGGTAATCGAAGAAAACACTCAGTAAACTGCTAAACTCAGTCCTCTGCAACTTGTTACTACTTCATTTGCTGCGCTGACCTCCGGTTCTTTTCTCCAGCACTAACACTCACCAATTAGCTACAGGCACATGAGGAGAACGGAGAGGATACGCTGACGCCCGTCACATGATCCAGTCCACTCTCACTGCGGAGGCTCTCTGGAACAATTAATGCAGAGTTGAATGAACTCCTCTGACTCTGATAACTGGTGTATTGGATTGTATTACAAACTAAAACATTTTAGAATATTCAGGTCACTCATGCAGCACTGAAGTAGATGAAGAATATGAAAATGTCTTGTTATACCATCAAATAATACGTTACTATGTCATTTTACATTATTATGAATAGAGTGTTTCAGTATATTTCTAATCCACTATGTGGAGATGTAATAGAAGATGGAACTTTGTTTTTCTTTTTCTTAAACTTCAGTAAAAATGTTATAGTTTGACCTAGTTTGAATTTTATAGTTTTTACCGAGTAATATTATAAGCTTTGGAGCATTTTTTCTTGAAACTCAGATAGGCTGTGACGGCTCCAGCTCCATTTACATTTCAGCCTTGCCAGTGTCCCTACTATATGAGCCTGTCTGCCCTGCTCCCTAATGCACTGAGCTCTGTACTTTCTAGTTTTGTTTGCACTGACCGCTTGTTTTACAGTGGTCACATTCATAAACCTCTAACTGTGATGTCTTCTGCACATTGCTATTTTCTTTCCTGTTGTTTCCTGACATTTGTTTGGCTTAAACCTTGCATGCGCCTCACTTCGTTATGACCAGGGAGCCTGTCATAACACACCTTCAAATTGATTCTTGTGAATATATTTCAGAAGCATCTCACTGCTGAGTGCAGGTAGACAGCATTTGCAGCCATTCGTTGAAGGCAACAATGAAAACTTTCTTGTTTGGCTTTTTTTTTTTTTTTTTGGCTCACACAGCTGAACACATAATAAATACTTATTGCTCAAAAAATTATGCACAATTTGTTCCATGTTGATCAGTTAAATAATCACAATCCTTCTGCATTTTGAAGCAGCAATTTAAAACATGGCTCACTAAATATTATTTCTGTTAAGACACTAAAAGGGTTGTTATATTCTGTTTTCTCTTTAGATTGAGTTGGTGTAGATGTGTTTGCTTTCTTTAGTAAAAAACAAATATTTCCACAATTACACAGCCAGCCGCCCTTAGAGAGGAAAACCTCTTTTTTTTAGCTATTTAGTTTGTAATTAGTTAACCAGAGTTTGACTGTGTCAGCTGACACCATCATTGATTGCAAAACGACTAGATGATTATATTGTTTTACCTGTAAACTTGAACAAAATGAAAATAATATAAATATAAGCTCACCTTCAGACAGCACATGATGTTCACTTCATCGGTTCACAATGGCTTTTAGGAGGAAAAAAAGATTAATTTGTGGTTTGTGAATTACATTTAATGTTTGTTTTTGTTCAGTGTCCCCAGTGTATCCATCACAAGAAGTTATGCGAGTCTAAAAAGGATGACAATAATTCTGAGAAGTAACCAAAGCCAATGGAAATTGCAATCATAATATCTTAACAGTCTCATAGGAGTATTGCATGTTCACTTCCAAGTCGTTGCTTTAAGGTGACAAGTTCTCATTACAGTCATTCCCAGGCAATGAGTGGAATATGTATTATGCAACATAATGCTTTTCTCAGAGACATCTAAAATTATAACTAAACCACAACATAAAATCATTTTATGAACCACAATGTTCAGTCATGAGAACTGGCGCTGACTACAAAAACTTAAGCAGTCACTTTCCATCAGTAACTCAGTAACAAGTTTGCAGTTATGTTGTGATTGACCAGAGTGGGCTTCTGCTAGAACCACATTTTTTTTTTTTCAGAACAGTAAATATGCATATACATGCATATATTATAGTGTATTTGTCAGCAGATTCACAATTCCTTCCAAGGCTGTTGACTTTGGCAGTGCAGTGACCCACAAACAGCAAAACAGCAACAGGGTTATCAGTCTCACCTCAAGTATGTGACCTTGTATGTGCGATATGTATATGTGTGTGTGTGTGTGTTTGTGTGTGTGTATAAACATATAAAATTATAAATCACATTCTGTCTGTCGATATAAATAGAAATACATAGATAGATGTATAAATGAGCCCGTATGGTCAGCCTCTTACTTTTATTAGTTTAATATAATGTTATTTATTTATTCATGTTTTTGCTTGTGACTGTCAGACTGTAAGTGAAAAACACCTCATTAACCGGATGTCTTCCTCGTGCTGCTTGTGCACTCCTCCGTCACCTGTCACTGTCAGGGCATATAGTTCAAAGTCACGGCTGACCCCCAGCCCCCCAGCCCCAGCCCCACAACAACCACCCGCACCGATCATTCATGTAGGCTACACACACACACACACGGACAGAGTGAGTCGCGCACACGCGCACGCCGGCACACCGGTAGAGACGTCAGGATTGGACGCAGCAGGGGATCCCCAGCATTCCGTTTCTGCCTCGCTTGGCGTATCATCATCTTTTACCGGGAGGAGATGAGCTGGCTCACACTCGCAGAGGGCAGCAATAACAGAGGACAGTCAGGCTCCGTGTTACCGGAGCTCCGCTCTCTCCGGCTCTGTGCTGCTGCACACTACACACCGGCTGCTTGCTCCTGAAGCTGCCGGGACAGCGTGAGGACAGAGCAGAGAGCAGAGGGGAAAGGTGTCTCACCACCTGAGCCGTTTATCTAAAGAAGATAAAGAAAAGGACGCTTCGGTCGCAAACACATGACGGTTTAATGAAGTCTGTGTAGTTTATTAGTAGTTTTCCCGACGCACAGACAGAATCATCAGTTTTCAACACCACTGCTCACAAGTGCGTTCTTCTGACAGCCGCGCGCTGCTGCCTCGGACCGAGTCTCGAGCCTCTCAGGGTTGGTCCACGCGCTGCGTTTCTTTTGACAGAACATAACCATCAAGTGAAAATCTCACACCCCGCGGAACAAGACAGAAAAGGACACTTTTTTCCGTCTCTTGAATTCAGCTCGGCTGGAATAAAGCGCGTAGAAACGTGAGTAAAGTCGTAAACGGACGATGCAGCCAACATGGTGTTGTGAAAGAGCTTTTTCTACTTTGGTTTTTTAGCCACTTTCTCCGCCAAGACTGAAGTTGACGAGCTAAATAAGTGGAAGAAGTTTTGTTGTTTTTTTTTGTGGAAAAAGTGGAAGAAAACAAGCGGCGACACGACGGTGGTCGTAAACTGCGAGAGGAGGAACCCCCGCACCGGGACGAACAGGTAGGACATCTCTGATAAACACCGAAAAAAGGAGAAAAACACTAAAGGCACATGTAATAAAACACAGTGTTCGTTTGAGTAGCACAGCCTGTGTAATGAGCGTTCCGCGGTGAACTTGTGTCGTATCTACGACAGATGCCAGTCTGTCCGTTAAACATGGCAGGTCACTGCTGCGGAGCAAATAAAGCATGTCGGAGAGCATTAAAATGTCCTCAGCCGCTCTTCAGCTAGAATAAACACAGAGAGCTAACACAACTGCCTTACTACAATTGCAACTTTTCTAATTGTTTCTCTTGTAATCTCCACCGGCTTGTACAGATGAGCCAGTTGTGAGAACCTATAATAAAAGTTGGTTTTATTTAAAAAGGCTCAGCGCCTCCTAGCAAATTATATGCCGAATTGAGACCTGTTTACAGAGCATGTAAGAAATGTATTGAATCTTAAATCAATGCGCACGTTACTATTGCCGTCAAGCCAAAGTTAATAAAATTGGCTGTTTTTTGAATAGAGAACATGGCGTTCTCCTCGTACTTGAAATTTGCTTTATAGATTTACAGTTCATAACGTGTTTTATTTTCAACATGTAGTCGCAAATTAATATTGAGATAATCAAATAAAATACAGTCGTCTTTGTTGACGATTGCTTTCACGCTGTAGCTTTGTTATTTCACTGTATATGGAGGGAGATTTAAAGGTCAGATAAGATGAGGAGAGGGGCTTGGTTTTCGGGGTGGGCTGAACAAAAGAGAGAGAAAGAGAAAAGTCAAGTTGAGTCATTTAGCTTGGATGCTTATGAACTGAGTACAAGTGGGGAAAAATGTGTACTTGTAAGTGCGTATTGCGTACTAACAGTGCTTTTGAAATGTGAAACGCATATTATTACACCCCAATTTGATGAAATTAAATTCCAGACAGTGTGAAGATAATATTTGGAGATTTTACTAATGAATTTTAGAAGTGGAAAGATACTGTAATACAGGTGAGAGTGAAACATACTATTATAACTGTCACTCTTCTGCAGTCTGTAATTGGGCCAATTTATTGTGAATTAGATAACACTGAAATTAAAATGTTCCAGCACATACTTTGAAAACCCACTGATATATTGCAGATTATTTCAGTTTTAACAGTTTAGTCTGAGTTCTTTGATTACAAATACTGTGAGACCCCACTTTGAGAGAGGAGTGTCTGCATTTGTGAACTTAACCCTCTGCATGTGGTCAATTTTGAGGCACTGTCGTGTGAGTAAGGAGATGCTTGAGTGTTTATGTGTGTGCATGCGCTCGTGTTAAATGTGAGCGTACTGGCAGACAATATGAAGCACTAAAACCACAGAAATTAACTCTGTAGTGAAGGGTGAATGGCAAGGTAGACACTTGTCTTTCCCTCTACATGTACTTCATATCCTCCCTTTCGCTTGTATTTCTAGCTGCACTGTTTGGGCAGTTAACCCACGCAGGTCCTGTAAAATTTGTAATTGCCCTCATAAAATGTACACTAGAGTTTTGTGCACTTTGTAGTTTTTATTTTGTACTTTATCTCACTTTATATGTGAACTTCCCCACTGCTTTGACCTCATATTTCAGTGAAGTGTCTGACATTTTTTCTTGCGTTCCCTTCTTCACTGTGTGTTTTAAAATAGAGAGAGCATGTCCTTGGTCTGCTGCGCTGCACTCTATAACAGGTACTGACAATATCTTTGTGCTATTCAATTTTTGGGATTTGGGATAAGAAGATACAATATTAAAGTTAAATATGACAAATCAATTACATTGATTGTACCACTATGGAAATTTGAAAAGCAATTAGGGAGACTCCCGCACATTTTCTCGCTTTCTACTGATTTATTAAACAAACAACGTTTAGGTCTGGACGACCTTCATCAGGTACTATGGACCACTATGGAAACTGCAACGTAATTGCAGCATTCTTGTTCAGAAATAGTTGCTGTACAACACTAGTGTGGTTGTCAGTAGGCTACTGCAAAAGTGAAAAGTATGTTAACTGTGACCTTGAGTAAAATCTATTAAAAATGTTTTGCCTTTTTATTTAAAAATATATTAATATTACTTATGTTTTTGGACAGTCTTGTCTCTGCATTGCAAGTGTCATTATTATTATAATGATTTTGATTAGTGAGGATGAAAAAGTTGGACTGTTCAGTTCACCTCTCATGATGAAAGAGGTATTAAAAAAGCCATCGTGATCTGCTCAGAAGTGTTGTTATGTAGTATATATGCTTGTAATTGCTTCTCATGTAAAGTGTAATGTACATATACACTGGTTTTATTGCAGAGATAGAAGATATATTAATATAATATCAATATAGTGGTCTGAGTCTTGACACTCTTTCTTGAGAATGTGTGTATGATACAGACTTCTCAGTATTGTCGTGTTTTGTCTTTTCCTTTTTTTATGGCTATATAACAGAGAAGTGATAAAATTTTCTGAGCTTATGGTACTGTTCTGATCTGAAGTGAAATTCTCTCTCCATCCCATCATCATAGAGCCAAGTGAAGCCATTTTAGTTCAATGTAGAGTTGTCACAATGCCATAATTTTAAACTTCAATACGATACCAGTTAAAAAAAAACAAAAAATGATACTCGATAACTCTTTTGATACCATGGCAAAAAATAAAAAAATCGAGGCACATAAAATGGGACAGTTTTTTAAAATTGTCTTAACAACCTGCACACAGTGCTGGTACAGAAACAGTCAGTGAAAGCTGCCTGATTTCGCTGAAAGCCAAATTTCAGGCTGGACAATAAAGACTGAACCGAACTGAGGTCCTTTATGAGCACTTGCATCATCTTTTTAAAGCTTTGGTACTTTCAATACTATAATTGATGGATATTGTATCATTTTAAACACACGACATTAAAAATATATATTTAAGTATTGATACTTTTGACAACCCTATATGTATGTATTGTCTTTCCTTTTTTATGGCCATATTACCAAAAATTGATACAATTTTCTGAGCTGATGGTACTATTCTGTTCTTCAGTGAGAGTGTCTCCTTGTCTAGTTGTCATATGAAACTACAGCCTCTGCACAACAATGAGTGCACATTGTAGAGTCAAGTGAAGCCATTTTAGTTAAATGGATATTTCATGATACCGTAAATATAGAAATTGTGCTTGTTTTAATTTGTAATGTTACAAAAGAGAACAGTAATTAGGCTGTATAGAAAGGTCAAATGAATTTGTGAGCATGGTTTCAGCATGGAAGTGTACTGTCCACCCGCTCTTCTTTCACAGATGGCTCATACAGCCCCCTCACTAAACACAAGAATTAGTATTTCGAAACTACTCTAAGTAGCTTTTTTCTTTTTCTTGTTAAAAAAAAAAAGTAGTACTGTGGTAAAATCCACATTTGTTTGTGAATTCATCTCTGGTTCTTCTTAGGATTCACTCTGAAAAAAATCAGCATGGATGCTTTGATTCACTGTCAGTTTAAAGTGCTGCATGTTAGAGCTTCCCAGTAGCTCTCAAAAACATTATGAAAAAAAATCTAATTAATGCACGCCACAATCAAATGTGTGTTTTGTAAGCAATTCTGTGTATCTTACCGGCTATTTACGCTTTTAATAAACCAGGATACATATAGTAAATGCTGCAAAATGGATTTATTTTCAGCCAATATCAATGACCAATATTAACCTGCTTCTCATGACCAAAATTTCACAGTTTTGTATTTTAAAAGGGTTATATAACCTGTGGTTTATACACACCAGAGGGTAAGAAAGCCTAAATAGAGTGAACAATGATGGATGATTTAATATTCCATAGCTCTTACAAACCAAATCTAAATGGCATCACTCTGACAACAAAAACAAAAAAAACGAGAACGGTTCTGACTCTTCATATGATCTTTTAATATTTTTCAATCAAAATAAATAAAAAACTTATTAAATATGCTTTGTAATGATATACAAAATGAAATAAAATGTTTTAATCTTATCTGTTAAATTAGATATTTATTACAGCCGATATTTATAATTTCATTATAATGTAAAATTTCCCATCATCCACCCAGAAATTATTGGGATATTTATAATGTCTTCCAAGTAAATGCTGGTTATGTTTTTATGTGTAATAGTTGGTGTCCAGTTAGTTATACAAACTGCAAAATCTGTACCAAAACTGAACATGATAAAACAGTAAAAGCAACAAGAGAAAGATTATCTACATATCTACATCTAATCTTTCTGAAATGTTGTCATCTTGTATGTTGGTGATCCAACAATTTAAGCTGTATCATGTCAAAAATACCTTAATGATATTCTTGTAGCAGTAAGACATTGTCTGTGGTCATCACTTTTTATACTGAAGTGCAACACTGCTATGTGTTGACTGTGGTTTGGCTTGGCCACAGGGCAATTTAATTATTCCTGCATTTGGGAAACAAACACTGATTTTTAGAGAAATCAGCAGACTGGATGTACATTTTCTGCTTATTATATAAATGCTCAAATGCCATGATAACTGATGCAATAAGATTTTATCTGATATCAAAGTATTACAAATGTTAACGTTTAGTAACATTAAGTTGTTAGGGAACTTTTACATCAGTGTGTTTGAGTGCTTGTGTCATTTCATGTTTTTGCATGTTTGTTTGTGCACATGTATACACACACACCATAAAAGTTGATTGAATTAGCATTTGTTTGTACTATCATACAGAAAAAATAGACACAGTATGTGTACTGTACGTGTATGTATGATTGCACAATATGTTAATACAACTAGTCAACCAGCAAACAGGCAAACAGACAGTGCAGCAACAACCAACACACACATACACACTTGTTACTGGATGATAACATTGGGCTAACATGATATGCTTTTGTGTATTTTGCAAGATAGTGTGTGATTTTTTTGTGCATATGTGTGACCATGCATGTCAGGCTGCACACAGAACTAAGTGACTGTGTGCGTATCTGTGCGTAACCGTGTATGCTTTTGTATGGACTTGAGAGTATGCTGTGTGTATTTCTGTGTGCATATGTAGCTTGTGGGCTGTTTCTTCCGTGTGTGTGCATTTTCAATAATTACCACGAGAGCCCTCAAACTGAAGATTTATCTGCTTTGTGTGTGTTTGTGTGTGTGCGTGCGTGGGCGTGTGTGCGTGCACGTGCGCGTGCATGCGTGTGTGTGTGTATTATCCAGGGAGTGCTCAGACTTAAGATCCAGCTGATGAAAGCTACCTGGAGCTTCATAAATGAGTGGAACCGTGGAGTGCGTATGTGTGTGTGTGTGTGTTTGTGTATATGATACTAAGCCTAAATCTTCACTGGAAGTCCAATAGAAAAAATAAG
Source organism: Lutjanus campechanus (assembly GCA_027495735.1). Taxonomy (NCBI): domain Eukaryota; kingdom Metazoa; phylum Chordata; class Actinopteri; order Lutjaniformes; family Lutjanidae; genus Lutjanus; species Lutjanus campechanus. Next base: position 61,599 of record JAJHUR010139380.1, read on the forward strand.
GTTTTACTTAGGGTTGTTCCTATACTGATAATCAGAAATGCCTCCAATACAGCCTAAAATGCTGTATGGGTATCGGCAAGTACACAAGTCTGTGCACTGATAAGATATCACGTAATTTATTAATCCCCAGAAACGGGACCCTGCTACTTCCCAGCAGCGTCCCATACACCATTTTTTAAACTTCAGCCAGGGCATACAACAATGATAGCAATCATATCATGTACATTTACAAAATTACATACAAAATTGAGGCTTGGAATCGGTCTCGGGAAGGAAAAAATGGTACAGGTACTAAGTTTTGACAGAGACATCAGATGTGCCAGGCACATACTTCTGCCATGTTTCTGTCTGTGATATGGTCGAGAATTCCTCAGTTTTGACAGCCGAATGTTGAAATTGCAATTATTTAGAATGGATTATTTAAGCTTTAGTTGTAGAGTATTGACCATTTTGTTAATTTTGACCTAAAATCGATTGCTGGCTAGCTGTGTCCAGGACATATTTTATTTGATGAAATACATTTATATTTCGTATTTAGTTCTTTCATGATGTAGCCTGCAGCAAGACCATATCACCAACTATTGCACATTCCCAGCAGCATTATTCCACATATAGAAGAACATGTCTATGCATAATTGCTTTGGAAAACACAAATTTGTTTGTGTGTGTGTTGGAGGAATGCAGCGGAGGTATATGTGTACTGACTGCATTTATGCAATGTTCTAGTGAAGTGGTCCCCAACCTTTTTTCCTTAAGGGGCCCCGTTTCTATCATAAAATGACAACCTTTCGACGAGGTGATATATTGAATGGATATTTCATATTATTTTCAACGCAAATAATAATAATAATGATAATAATAATAATAATAATAATAATAATAATAATAATAATAACAGTACAGAACAACAGACGTTCATGTAAAATGAGTGATTTGGATGAATTTTGAGCCGATTATTTCTTGTGAATATTGCATCGGAGATGCATTTTCCTCATTTTTAGGGACTTTTTATGTGTCTTTATGAAGTATTTTTTAATATAGGCTTCCTTTTAGACAAATTTAGTTTTTTTCTTTTCCCTTACACTTGGCTTTTGTTATTATAGCTTTTTGGTGGTTTTAGAGGGTGAGGGCTTTGTGAATATAGCTCACCGTTCTCTTATCCTGTGAGATTTTAGGTTTATATCTTCAATAATTCTATTCTCTTGAAATCTCAACCTTAAAAATAACATTTTCATTTAGTATTTTTCCACCGAAATCAGAGAAACAAGATATATTTCTGTATATTTAAAAAAAAAGTTTTCTTGCATTCCTTAAAATCAAGAAATGTCCGCAACCCCCTGTTAAACTCCGGCGACCCCTAGTGGGGGTCTGGACCCCAGTTTGGGAAACCAGTGTTCTACTATTTTAAATAAAAGTTAATAAACTAAATAAAAGTTAATAAAACTTAAAAGTTTGTTAATGCTAATTAG
>JAJHUR010139381.1:0-13084 GCA_027495735.1 Lutjanus campechanus
TTCTCGTCTCAGCTGTGGACCAAACCCTGCAGATCGAATCATATGAAAAATATAAAAACAATATGATCCAGTGGCGTGTCGCCCTGCCCCAGTAACTCATTTGATAGAGCGTCCGTCCTGAGGCCTCAGCAGCTGCGTCCAAGAATCTACTGGAACTACTTTCTTTCTGCTTCAAAGAAAATAGTTTCTAAATGTCCAAATTCTCTGATTTCTGCTTCTTAAATGAATATTTTCTGGTGTCTTTATTCCTCTTTTGACAGTAAACTAAACTTTTGACAAACTAAAACATTTGAAGACGTCACCTTGGGCTTTGGAAAACAGTGATCAACATTTTTCACTATTTTCTGACATTATTAATCGATTAATTGAGAAACTAATCAAGAGATTAACTGATATTGAAAATAATCATTAGTTGCAGCCTACTTTCTAGCATTAATTACTACATATGTAAAGTCCATTAATATTATTATTATATGATCACGTCTGCAATTAGATGGTGCACAGACACTCCTGCATGATCTAATCTGCGGCGTTTCAGTGTTTGGAGAACATTTCTCTTCTCTTCCGCCTGTTAAAAGTCTTCGTCTCCACTCATAATAGTTTCTCACCTCTTTAAAAGCTGAGATGCTTTGTGAATAATTTTTCTCTTTACCAGGATGTACTCCTAACTTAACTCGTAGAATTTCATCACTCTTTATGAATACGTTCCTGTTGTGTAATGGAAGCACACTGGTTCCACCGTCTCTCCTCCATCAGTTCACACCTCCACATCCATCAATATGATTGGCTGCCTCTCTGCAGGTTTATTTACTACAAACCAGGCAGGTGCTGTGGGTCAAGTTAAAGCTCAGTGATGTTCTGTTTGAAATCTTTAGCATCTGTCTCTTCCCCGACTGACTGACTGCAGGTTTTTCTCTCCACTTGTTTGTTCAGCACTGATGACAGATGAGCAAATGATTCAGAAAGACTGGAGGGTTTGATTAGTCACAGCCGCCACGTTTGTGGACTTTTCACTCCGTGTTGTCTCGTGTTATTTCACAGCTTCATGCCGCACTGAACACACACGTCTGACCTCTTGACCTTTTCCCACAAACCTGCAGCTCCATGATGCACGCGGTTCCCACGGTGATGATCGAGTGCGACGATGACAAGGAGAACCTCCCCAACGAGGCGGACTACGAGGACCTGCCCGGGATGTACAAGGACGAGGAAGAAGAGGACGAGGAGGAGGAGGAGGAAGAGGAAGACGATGAGGAGGAAGAAGAGGACGATGAGGAGGAAGATGAGGATGATACGTTGTTTACAAGTAGGTGTTTTTCCTTCGGGTCTGCTCCTCATTCAAGACTGAGCTCATACTGTGACAGAAATATGTTTCTGCTGTGACTCTGATCATCTAACAGTCGCCTGCTGTTATTAATTATAATATATAATGTGTGTATATGCATGTACGAGCTCGTGTTAACATGTTTCCATATGGTTAGAAACGTCACACACGGCTGGAAGCACTCTGAGCTGCAGTTTGTTATCAGAGATATGAATTATTTATCACAGGAGCAGGTATATAATTTATGAAGTTTATTCATTTTGCACAAGTAATGTACACACACAATACATAATGCATAAGAAGAGGAAAAAGAACAGGATTATAAAGACATCTCGCCAGAAAAAAAAAAGGTTAGACAATAAGAGAAAGAAAAATTAAAGCTGCAGTAATAGATGTTATTTGACCACAGTATCAATGTGTCAAGTTATTATGGTGAACATGCAAAGAAACACTGAGGAGTCAGTGGAAAACAAACTAATAATATGTTTTGGTGTTATTTATTTATTCATTTATTTATTTATTTAGCTGCTCTACGATATTCAATACGTATCACAGTACAACAATGCAGCACATCTTAGAAATGTTCAAATAGTCAACGATGCAGTACGATACGATCCAATGTGTGAATTTTTACATTTCGATTGTATTAATGCTGTACTTGTCAAGTACTGTTAGTTGCAAGAAGAAATCCTGATAATTTTACTAAATCCAGTAACAGTAGAGACAGAGAGGAGACATCACAGTGGTGTTAACATCTTATTATGCGTCTCAAGTGTAAATGAGATCCTGCAGCCTGAATGAGAATCTATGAACAAACTTTAAAACTGTTTAAAATTCATTTTTGCAGTAATTTGATCTGCTGTTCTGTTCCATATGAAGAGTTCTGTGTTTTTGATTGAATCTGACCGTGTAGAGGAAGTGAGGTGTGGAGGAACAGTGATGCTACATGTTACCTGCTCTAACAGTGACACGATGTCTCTGTGGATCAGGAGACTCGTGGCTCTGCACTCTGCAATTTGTTGAGGAGATGAAGATATAATAATAATATAACTAATATTGCATTGCAGTGTCAATCAAAATGATCACAATTAAATATTTTTTCAGAATCGTTCAGCTTTAATTGAATTGTTTTATGCCCGTTTTTCAAAACATAGTTCCTGAACTTGATGGAAGCTGGAAAAACTTCTTCTGTTCTGACGTAGCAAACGTTTAACTGAGCTGTTTCTGCTCCGACCGTCTCCTCGTGGTTCTATAACACATCCATGATGGCTCCACACAGATCTGATTGACAGAAATCCATCACCTTGTTGCGCCCTCTCCTTCTGCAGTGGTATTTTGGTTTTTCTGACGGGGGAATTGGCGCCACCTACTGCTTACCTCTGAACTAACTCCTAAGAATCACATAACATTAGAATTCAATCATATTTCATCTTGCAGGTTTACTCACATTTGTGTTACATTTGGATGGAAACACAACCTCTTTCACACAGTAATCATTTGATTCATTTTTACACAAAACACTGACTAGAGAATCTTTACAAGATGAAATCAAATCCAGGCAATAAAGGCACAAAAAGTAATGAGTTAAATTATGAAAAGTTTGTACAGTATTCAGGGTTTTCCTCAGTATGCTGCAGCTCTGTCTCGCCTTAAACCAACAGAGCCTATTTATGTCATATTACACTTTAATGAAATATGTTTGTAGCTTCAGGGAAAACAAGCACTTACAGGAGTGAGCCGACTGTTTAGATCTTTATCTCAAATTTAAATAGATCACAAGACGGAGATGAGATACATCTGGAGCTTCTGCCTCGAGGTAAATCCTGAAATAAAAACAATAAAATGGGAAAAAATAAGAACAAGATGATAAATAACTACCAGAATTATTTTGGATGCCAGAAGAAAATCTATCCAGGCTCCTCAGAGTCAGTTTGTGAAGTGAGTTCAGCTCAGTTTTAACACACAACTTTGATTTTCCCTCTTGTATGACCGCTGAAGGCACACTGGCTATGAAGGTTTTACGAAAGGACTCTCTGGCCATCAAGCTGAGCAATCGTCCGTCGAAGAGGGAGCTGGAGGAGAAGAACATCCTGCCGCTGCAGTCGGACCAGGAGAGGCTCGAGTCTCGGCAACAAACGGCCACCAAACTGACCAGGTGAGCCCGGTCGCCTGAACCCGCGTTCAGCTGTGATGGAGGTGACGCGGCTGCTGCAGGGAGCAGGTGATGGATGATGAGTCCTGATGGAGGGAGGAGGCAGAGCTGAGAGGAGGAGGAGGGAGGTTAAAGCTGAGGAGCAGCTGCAACACGAGCAGACGTGAGGAAAATAAAAAGTGGAGTACAGTGAGAGTGTGAGGGCGGAAAAGACACAAAAATGTTTCCCAGAATAATCACAACATGATCCTTAATCAGACCGAACGTAGAGCGATTAAAAGTTAAAAGACTAAACATTTATTCATGTAATGTTGTATTTTATTTCTGGTTAAGAACATATACAGACGCATGTTAAAGATATAAAAACAAGAGACTGTAACAAATTACATATTACAAAAAATAAAAATACTACAACAAAGGAGCAGATTACAGAAAAGAACACTACAAAACAAATATGAAGTATTAAATACATAAATAATCAGTGTGTAATGTAATTGTATGTGTGTATCACAGAAACAATTTCTTTTTGTTTAGAATCAATTGATTAATTCTAATCAAGAAACAGTTAACAATATATTAAAAATGTTCATCAAGTCCTCAAATTGCTTGTTTTGTTGAAAACTCAACTATAATTCATATCAGGGCTCAACAATAAGGACTTCCTGCTTGCCCAGGGCTAGTAAGATGACATGTTGGGCAAGTTAATCTGGCAGCTCACATGCCCGACCAGGCAAGTAGTAAAAAATATTTGAACTATCAAATTATTTAGATTAATTGTTAAAGATATTTTTCATGCAAAATGGTAGAAAATTCAGTTTTCAGTCTCTCAAACACGGAGATTTCCTGCAAGACGTCAAAAACATTACAGTTATAGCCCCGTATTAACCATGATAATTATCTTTAGTCTTGTGTGAACTGCATGAAATCTTGTCACAAAGTTCAGAGTTACGCAGGTGGACAGATGTGCGTGTAGAGGCGACATGGGCATATACACAGACACATCTGCATGCATACATGTAACTCATGCAGCTGCACACGCAGAGTTACAGACACGACCACACACAACCTTCACTCCCCTTTTCCATCACATCCATTCATTTTGTATAACAGAACATTGTTCACAGGTGAATCTGATTTTGGTTTCTGAAACTCCTCTGATGAAAAGTGCATCTCACAGTTTGTTAGTGAGGATTTAGTCACAACTGTATCATCTACCTTCAAAAACACTGACAGAAACGAGTGTTTATTAGCTTTGAAACCACTCAGAGCATCTTTTCCTCCTCTTCATCTTCTCCTCTGACGCCCTCACTGATCACAACCTCCTGCTCTTGGCATCTTTTTTTTTTTTTTACTACCACTGTTCTCACTATCAACCATCCCACCAACTGTATAAATCTCTGCACCGTCTCAGAGTCGGTGCCTGTAAATTCACAAAATACAACCTCATTAAAAAAATTTTAAAAAAATCCCATCACGTCAGCTCGTCGCTGCTGAAGACTTTGCATGATTCCAGTACAATGATTATGACACATCTGGATATCTGGAAGTGAAAACACACAAAAAAATGTTCTAAGAATAGATTTCCTGAAATAGACTGTCACTATTTTTTTTTCAGGCGGTTGAGTCAGAGGCCGACAGCAGAGGAGCTGGAACAGAGGAACATCCTCAAACGTAAGGAACTTTGCATAAAGTAAAAGTGATGATTATCTTTTTATCATTAAAATATTTATTTATCTTTTATTCTCTGGATTGTTTTCCCTTTAATACCCTTCAGACACACCTTTTATCTTTGTTCTAATTTTTACACGTATCTTTTCTTTTAGTATTTTATTTTATCTTTGTTTTTATTCATTGATTTTAATGATGCTCATTTACATCTGTGGTCCTTCAGCAGGTAACAGAGAAAAACAAATCACCACTATACAACTAAACACTTAAAAACATCACGTTATTGTTTTATGTGTTGAATTTTGTTTGTATGAAATCTGCTTTATAAATAAAGTCTGATTGATTGATTGATTGATTGAATATTTTTGCTCTCTTTCTCCGTCCTGGCAGCTCGAAACGATCTGGAGGAGCAGGAGGAGAAGAGGGAGATCAAGAGACATTTGTCCAGAAAGGTAAGACGGGAGGTGGAAGTGGACACACAGACGGTCTTTGATCAGCGGACGCATTTAGACGTTTACCTCATGACCCCGGTTGGCTGGAAATATGATCACTGTTGCCATGGTGATCAGACTGTAACCCTTCAGATGGCAGCGTTTTGAAAGGATGATAGTATTATGTGTTACATCATCATCTCATTCTGTGTGTGTGTGTGTGTGTGTGTGAGCGATCATCTCCATCTTAGTGAAAATCTCAGGGCTCTCAGTTGTTGCACAGTAACGATAAGATCTGATTATGTATTGATAGATGAAGCTAAAACCACTGCAGAGAAACTGTCACTTTAACCCGCAGTGTTCACTAACACACATCTCTGAAAATGATTTAGTAAATAAACCTGTTTAATCTAATTTATTTATTTTAATATAAGCACTGCCATAGGGCTGAACGATTTAAAAAAAAAACTATTATTTGATATTGAAACTGTGATATGATTTGTGATGATTTTTACGCCATTATTCTAATTTTCGTTGAAAAACATTTAAAAATGATTATGATGTGATTTTTGAAGGGATTTGTACCAAACAGAGATGTTTTCTTAAAGAGAAACTAACCCACCAAACCACTTCATTCAGCTGAAAACCAATATATATTTTACTGCCCTCTACTGGCTGAAACCCAGTTACTGCAAAGTCATTTTGTTACTGGTTGATGTGGAGTCAGGTGACGTATGTGGTGGCAGTTTTTGTCACTGACCAGTTAACTAACCCAGTAATCAGTCAGGACTCAAAATCCCTGATTTCACTCCAGCTTTTCTAAAAAAACAAAAACAAAAAAAAACATGATGTGATGTTTTTAGGCATGAAATTACAGGAGCAAGTGAAAACTGCAAAAGAAAGTTTCCATTTTAAAATATAGAATTCACTTCAATCAAAGGCAGATTGTTCCAGCGGGAACAAACCCACACTGTTCTAAGTTACCTCAAAGAAAAGGCTCACAAGTACGAAATCTTCTTTATTTGTAGATGAAGATGTGCAGAGTTGATAAATGTCAAAACGATGATAAACCTTCTGTTCTACTCAGTACGTGTCACAAAATCAAAAAAATATAAACGCAAAAAAAACTGCTGAATGATGAAACAAAACATTGACTGGGTTCATTGGGACGAACATGTATGAAGTCAAATTTGTGGAAAAGTTGCAGAGTTTGGACAAAACTTCAAGGCTGCACAGAACTCACAGGGATCATCACAGCTTCCTGCAGGGACGGAGTCATCAACAGATCATCAGAATACAAATAATGACACAGAACTTTGTTTAAACACCTTTAAGTACATGTTTAATTCGACATGATATTAAAAAGAAAAGAGCAGGAAGCTCACAGGAGCTGATTTCTAGTATTTTAATGATTATTCAGCATTTCTTATACAAAGAAACAATAAGAGAACAGTTCATCTTTTCAACTTTGTTGTCCTACTTATTGTAACTGTGCTTGTTTACAATCATTATTTTAGTATTTTATATATGTGTTTTTTAAATGTTCTCTCTGCCTTGTATGAGATCAGCTCATGTATAGTTTATGTGGTTACTTACTTGAATTTTATTTGAATTCTTCATGCTTTGTATGAACTTATTTCTTCTTTTCATTTTACACTTGGCCTGTTTGGGTCCAGAGCCTTTTGATTATCTGCTCTAATGCTCCTGATTCTATATTTAAGGGATTTTGTTTCTGTTTTTTAAATTCTTGTTCTGTAAATCTTTTAATATAGAAAGAACTTTGTGCTTAAGCTTGAAATGTGCTATATAAATAAAATATTATTATTGTTATTACTATTAGTAAAAAAGAAAAAAGGTTTTCCCATATTTTCTGCGCCCATCAAGAGAAATGAGGAGATACTTGTGTCACAAACACGACCCTGAAACATCAGCTGTTCTTTCTGCACAGACACATTGTTCCTCAGCGTGCATGTTGAGTTTGTTAATGATGATCAGACTGACACGCCTCCTTTCTTGCGTCCTGCAGCTCAGCCAGAGGCCCACAGTCGAGGAGTTGAGGGAGGCGAAGATCCTCATCCGCTTCAGTGACTACGTGGAGGTCGCTGAGGCTCAGGACTACGACAGGAGAGCAGACAAGCCGTGGACTCGGCTCACAGCTGCTGATAAGGTAAGTTTAACACCAACAACAAATCCAAACAACTTCACCGACTCTGGATTCATCTGATCTGAACATATAATCATATGTGCTGAATGTAAATAGGTGTTTCTTTGTGTGTTGTCCAGGCTGCCATCAGGAAGGAACTGAACGAGTTTAAAAGCACAGAGATGGAGGTGCACGAGTCGAGTCGTCATTTTACCAGGTGAGACAAACTTCTGAAGTCACTGTGGGACAAAAACTGTAAAGTTTGTCCTGAGGGTGGAGCCAGAGTGAAGGTCATACTGTTAAATTAAAAAGGTTTATCCTCTGTAAGGCGAACATTTGAAGAAATCTCAGATTACGTTGTCAGACTCGGCTCAGCCTTTATCAGTTTAAGCTGCACTTTGTCTGCCTCAGCTGTACCGTCGCTGCGCTCTTGTCGTATTATTCAGAGCATAATTATGAGCAGCCGAGTGTGAAAACTGTTTAAATTAGCTTCAAAGTTGGAAGCCAGAGTCGGGGAATTTCTGACTGCTACAAAATCTCCCTGCAAAGAGCTTCAGAAGTGTCCACAAAGTGTGTCTCAGTTGTGGTTTTTTACCACAGTTTGCATTTTACAGCATCTTGCATGTTTACTGTCGGCTCTGCATGTTGTAAACAAACCACGTAGCCAATAGTTTGCAGGGCCGGGACAGAGATGCACGCACAAAAGAAAAGCCCATATTCCAGGTTGGAACATGATGAAAGACTCAGATATCAACAGGTTTTTGGATTTGTGCCAATCAGGGCTGCAGCTAACAATTATTTTCATTGTCAATTCATTTGCCGTTGATTATTTTCTCGACTACTTTTACTTTTACTTGTTTGATCTGTAAAATGACAGAAAAATGTGTTGATCAGTGTTTCCAAGAGGCCAAGGTGTCCTCAAATATCTTGTTTTGCCACAACCCCAAGATATTCAGTTTATTTTCTGCAGCAGTGTTTGTGTTTGAGTTTGCACGGCTGCATGTACTCCCGTACATGGCAGCCGTGGCAGTACATGTTGGCAGAATATTCATTTATATCAGCTGACTGGGAGTATTTTTTTTCTTCAGAATAAGTACCAAAAAAACAGAATCTTTTGTGTCAATGCTAAACCTAAGACATTGCTCACTTTCTCCTGGTCATTGTTGTTGTTTCTCCCTGCAGGTTTCATCGGCCATAAAAGGATCCAGTGAGACCTCGGCCCTGCTTCTGCCCTCCCACACTGAGCCTCTAGTGTTCAGACTGCTACCTGCTGCCCTCGTACTGCTAACTGCTCCACCGGACATGAACACGGCCTGCGAGCTGCGGCCAACGCAGGAAAACAGGAGCAGACTCTATTAGAAGTACAGATGGATTAAACTCTCCACTGGCGTCTCCCCTCAGTGGAGATTTTACAGACTTCTTGATATTCAAAAGCTTTTATTTGTCATTTTTTTATGAGGAGGAGGTGGTGGTTTGTTTACTTTGCGGCACTTTTGAACGTCAAACACAGAATCTGTGCCAATTTGGAGGATGAGGACGGTAGGAGGTGAAGATGGGATGCTTCTGGGGATTTTTTTTTTTGTTTGTTTGTTTGTTTTTTTTACACAGGGATTGTTTTCTTGCCTTTCATCATGTTCTCACTCTCCTGTCTCAACTGGACTTAATCTTTCCTGGGGGGCATGCTTGTGTTGGCACAGTTTTTATTCCACAGATGACATCTCAATGATCGTTTAGCTCATTTTGCCAGAGGAATTAAAATATTTACAGCAGCTTATGCTGTTGTAGGCAGCTGAATCTCAAGCCAAAATGTCCTAAAATCCTAATCAAAATCCCAAAATGCTCTGCAAGCCAGTAACAGTAAAAAATGAAGATCTCGTAACACATCCTCACCAATCAACTGAGCAATAATTTCAGATTTTCTCCTCGTTTGTCCATCTGTTCATGGGCTGCATTCAACACCTTTCAGACTTCAGATCCCCGTTTTAAACCAAAGCAACTTGACTTGCTGTGGAAGTCGCGATCTTGAATGCACCCCAGAGTGACTGCTGTCCAGAGTTCAGTAACTCACTGTGTCGCTGTGCCTACAGTATTTGTTTACAGGGATTTAAAAGTTGCCAAATTAACTTGTTTCATTTGATACAGAATATTATCTGTAGACACAGTAAAATGTTGCCGAACTCTCTCCTGAACTACAAGAACGTAGACCTTTTTTTGTATTTCATTTTTTATTGTCTGAGAGGAACCTTCAGCGGTACAAAGTATGAAAAGCCTGCCACCTGACCTTTGTGTTTTTTATTGTTTACAGTCCATATTAGGTTCACGAATTGGCAGTTTTGACCACATTACTGGGAGAACTGGTTGATCTGTTGTGTGTGTTCTGACTGTGTCTGAGTGAGTGTGTGTATGTACGAGCGTCAGTAATCTTACTGTCTCTTGTATGTTTAAAAACGTTTTGGGAGAAAAATATTCTCAGAATTATAAGACTTGTACATAGCAAAGAAAGTAAGCGAGACTTTTCAAATGTTTTTTGTAAAGCAGAAAAACTGCATGTGAGTATTAATTTATTGTGAGTCTTCTATGATGTATGCAGTTTCTTAAAGAAAGAAACTTATTAAAAAATAAGTTTATGCTTCCTCGTCTTTCTGTGGATTCACATTGATCAGCTTTAAAGGGATAGTTTGGATTTTTTGAAGTGGTGTTGTATGAGTCAGTGTCTGACCTACAGGAGACGGAGGTTTGCATGAAGCAGCAGGAGTTCTGGTGTAGGAAGCTGAGCTGTGGACAGACTCAGCAGTGAAACATATTTTAACCTTTAATCTAAAAACACGTAGCAACCATCTACTGTAGGTTAAAACACTGACTATGGAGAAGTACCTTACAGATCCTAACTTAAAAAATCTGAACTGCCCCTTTAAGATCCCCTCTGTGCAGTAACATGTTTCAGTGTTCATGCATTCAAGTCATTTCCACGTCTAGTGTATCAGCTGGGAATTGTCTTTGTCGATATGAAAAGAGGCTCCCGACTCTCAGGGCTTATTGAAAGTAGCCCGTGATGAGTTTTCAGTCCAGTCATGCAGAGAAGATTCCCCGCTGACACTGAACGCCACAGTCTGTTTGTCTCTCAGTGGAGTTAAGAGCAAGTCCTGGTGCATCGTGGGAAAGCAGCTCACCTCTGGGCCCAGATCTCTGTGGCGTGCGGAGCTCCATGTGTCTACACAGCGTGCATCGGAGTGCCGCAATATTTGTGCCACAAGTCGATGGCTTTAGTCACGATGGCGTCTGTGTTTTCCTGCGGGATCTGGAAGGGAGAAGTTATTGTGAGGTTTTAAAAGGCAGCCACTGTGAGGACAGAAACCATGATTTTCTGTTTGTTGTGCTGTCGTTTACTCACATTGCGCAGAAACCTGACCACGCCTTCAGGCCGGTTGATGCCCATCAACATGATCTTGTAGCTCAGAAGAATCTCCAGGGCGACAAACACCAGGATCTTACAGGAGCCACTGATCACCTTGTCCCACACCCTAAAAATAATCAAAGAGCTCGAGTTTAAGGTCAAACATGTTCTATACACAATGACAGGACTTACATCTTATTATTTTATTTACATTATTTTTATTTTATTACTGTATTTTTTGATCCTGATTACAGTTCATTCAGACACATGAAAACAGAGGCAGACTGTCTCTGGACTCTCACTCAGTCTGTATTGCTACCAAACAAATTTACTCAAATTTACCAGGGCCCAGTTCAGAGCAAAGATTCACGAACGAAAGTGGCTGAAACCTCCAACTTCTTGCAGTGTTCCAGTCGGTTCTGAAAACCTGCCAGTTTACACCAACACGACTAGACAAGATGGTGTATTGTTTTCATAGAAATGACTCTCTGCAGGTCTGCACTTCTGTTCTAATGACTGACTTTTCCAGATTTTTTTGTAGCTGGATATAATTTATAGCGTCACAAAAATTGTCCAGATGAGCGATGTCGCAGCCTGCCTCATTTCTATATAGTTTGAGGACAGTTTACTAATTTCTAACTCCCAGCAGCTCCCATTTTCCTTCCAAACCTTAAACCTTTTAATCTTTCTGATATCCTGTGAAATGTACTTCTTCTCAAACTCGTTAATCTGGCTCTCGTTGAGCTGCAGAGAGAGAAATACTGCCACTCTGTGCCGACATCGTTGTTCCTCAAACTGATGAGATGATCTTTCTCTTTCCTCTGTTCAAAACCCTGCCGTTGCTGACAGTTTGTGACAGACTGACTTCACTGGGAGTTGCTGGTTTGAGTCGAGCTGAGACGGGCCGGTTCACAACAGTTTTGTCTCATCATGGATATTTGGTCTGAACTGGCCTTAAGGCATTAAATTGAGTTTCTCAATACTGGTCCTTCCTTTCATAGCAGATTTCCACTGAAAAGCACAGACATCCCCTCACTTCTCATCTCTTTGTAGCTGCAGGTCTTAATTCATCCCAACATCAGCCTGTCAGACATGAGGAGTCAGACACTAAAAAGGGGGCTTGGGCTTGAAGGTTTGTTGTCTGTCCTGTGTAGGGTGTCATGGTGGAAGCTGACTAATACTGTCTGTGAAGCCTCACAGATGTGTTTTTCTGTGATAAAGTTAATGACTTCCTTCATGACGTAAACCTACAAGAGCACAAGTGATCAAATATGTGAACATGATGAAGAGAAGGAAGCCAGTTCCTGCCGGATCACTTTACTAAATCATCCAGGTCATAAAAGACGGTCAGCTACGATTGGTCAGTGGTTGTCTGAGATGTCTCTTCCTAATAGAGTCATGGCACCATGATCATTTAATCTGACAGTGATCATCTTGAAAGACTAATTTTGTGTAGATTCATCCCGGTTTAAATCAGCTGCACAGATCTTTAAAAAATCCTAAATATTATCATGAGCAGCTGCAGGGGAAAGATTTTGAAAATCTCAGTCTGGTGAGGATAAAAAAAGGAAAACGTATGAATCCTTGCTGTGTGTTGGCTTCGTGATGGTGATGCTGATCGGGTAGACTGACCTCTGCAGGCTGGATTCGGGCAGGCAGCCGGCGAAGCAGCGTCTGAACCAGAGGCTGTAGGGCAGCTGAGCCAGAGCCCCGCTGCTCTTCAGATGGTTCAGCAGCCGAGGTTCCTCCTGACTCAGATAATGCTCCAGGCTCTTCGGCTGCACCGGGACAGAACAGGAGGGAGAACAACAAAGTCTTAATTCATGGTGACGCAGATTAAAAAATAATGTGATCCAAACTCCTGACTCATGAGAATTTTGTCACATCAACCACAAGATGCAGCTGAAAGCTCTGAATTCTTGGTTTCTGAAACATTTCTTCAAGCTAAATGTAACACGTACCAGGTGGGGCA
>JAJHUR010139381.1:13104-29690 GCA_027495735.1 Lutjanus campechanus
TTCTATATAGTTTGAGGACAGTTTACTAATTTCTAACTCCCAGCAGCTCCCATTTTCCTTCCAAACCTTAAACCTTTTAATCTTTCCGATATCCTGTGAAATGTACTTCTTCTCAAACTCGTTAATCTGGCTCTCGTTGAGCTGCAGAGAGAGAAATACTGCCACTCTGTGCCGACATCGTTGTTCCTCAAACTGATGAGATGATCTTTCTCTTTCCTCTGTGATCATCTTGAAAGACTAATTTTGTGTAGATTCATCCCGGTTTAAATCAGCTGCACAGATCTTTAAAGAATCCTAAATATTATCATGAGCAGCTGCAGGGGAAAGATTTTGAAAATCTCAGTCTGGTGAGGATAAAAAAAGGAAAACGTATGAATCCTTGCTGTGTGTTGGCTTCGTGATGGTGATGCTGATCGGGTAGACTGACCTCTGCAGGCTGGATTCGGGCAGGCAGCCGGCGAAGCAGCGTCTGAACCAGAGGCTGTAGGGCAGCTGAGCCAGAGCCCCGCTGCTCTTCAGATGGTTCAGCAGCCGAGGTTCCTCCTGACTCAGATAATGCTCCAGGCTCTTCGGCTGCACCGGGACAGAACAGGAGGGAGAACAACAAAGTCTTAATTCATGGTGACGCAGATTAAAAAATAATGTGATCCAAACTCCTGACTCATGAGAATTTTGTCACCAACCACAAGATGCAGCTGAAAGCTCTGAATTCTTGGTTTCTGAAACATTTCTTCAAGCTAAATGTAACACGTACCAGGTGGGGCACTGAGTCTCCAAACTTAGTGTGGAACTGGTTGACGAAACACTTGATCAGCCAATAGCAGTCGACAGGATCATCTACGATCTCCTCCATGGCTCGACTGATGGAGAGGAAGTCCTCGTTCTCTTCATCCTGGAACAACACGTCAATATCAGACATGACGGCACCAGTAACATCGGATACGAGCGTTAGAACCCTGAAGAAGGAGCTGTGAGTTCTATGTATCATGACATTCACAGAACACACCTACAAAAACAAAAATTACAAAAAAAAGTATTTCAAACATGAACAGTAGCGTCCTGTATTTTAAATTATTTGATTTGATCAACTCTATCTTTTACCTGCGTGTATCTACACTCTGTGGAGAAGTATCACTTTAAAATAAACTTACAGACATAAACACACAACATCTATTGTCTAATCTAATGGAAGCAGGATCCCTCCTCTGCTGCCCCTCAGGTCACGTCTTCTGAGCAAACTTCAACATAACATAAATTACACTCAACTCAAAAAAGAGACAACTAGATAGAAATTTTTGTTTTGTAATAATTAAATGCAAAGTATGTAAGTAAAGTGACCCCTCATTCTGTTTCTGTCATTTTTAGACAGAGGCGAGCCGGAACATTCCCGCCTTGAACAGGCGGTGTAGAAGGGGCTTCCGTCACAATCCCACTTTCCTGTCGGATTAGTTTTGTATAAGACTGTCAGCTGAGCATCTTTCAAGTCCTGGATGTTTCTGACCAGTATGTCAGCTGGTGCTGCTTTTTGCCAAACATCATCTAATGTTTTGGGTTTTTTGGGGCTTTTTATGCCTTTATTTGAAAGGACAGCTGAGGTTAGGACCGGAAGAGAGAGGAGGGAAGACATGCAGCAAAGGGCCACATGCTGGAATCAAACCCACGGCTGCAGCAGAGGACTCAGACTCAGCACCTGGGTTACATGCTCCACCAACCGAGCTACCAGGACACCCCATCGTTTAATGGTTTTAAGATGTTTATCAGCCTCACATATGACGATATTCTTCTTACCGGTGCAGTTGTCTCGGAGCACCGCGGGAGCACCTGGCTCTCCAGCTGGAACATGCGCAGGTAGACGTGGGTGGAGGGTGTGGAGGAGTTGATGTATCTCATCACCTCCAGAGCCTCCAGGATGTCCTGGTACTGCTCCTTCCTGTAGCCTCCCACCAGAGTGTGAGAGTCACTGTGGGGGGGCAGGATGCCTGCAGGAACAGAGAGTTTGTTTGTTTGTTTGTTTGGCATCAGACTTTACACCACTGAACAGTTTATACATAGAAAATGTATATTCACGTTTGATTCTTTGACATGCCTTTTTAAAAAAATATATATGTATGTGTCCTACCCAATAATACCTTCCACACATGGATCCTGTACATGGAGGGGAGGGGAAACCTCTGACTGAAGGTGCTCAGCTTTTCTAAATCTGTTAGAAGAGTAAAATCACTGGTGACGGGACAAGAACTGACGTACATCCATCAAAACACAAAAACAAACTGATGATATAAACTGTGTAAATGTGCCGCTGATACGCTGTAGGGCTGAACGATTTCGAGAAAATATCTAATTGTGATTACTCTGACTGATATTGTGATTGCAATATGATTTGTTATATTAGAGGAATGATATATTTTTACATCATTATATTCATTTTCATTGAAAAACAGATTTAAATGACTGTGGTGTGGTTTTTGCGGGGGTCTGTACCAAACAAAGATATTTTCTTAGGTCTGCAGAATACATCTCTGCAACACCACATTATTTCATTTAAAGTGGGGTTTATACAGTTTGTCTTTAACATAAACTGCGACTTCAATAAAATTGTGATTAACTGTTCAGCCTGAAGACACTGACAGCAGTGTGATATCTGCTGAATGTGCTGCTGACTGTATTATGAGTCTTATTCACCTCACTCATGTACAGTTGGATGATATGACAGTTTAGACATGAATGTTCTCTGTGTGTTGGTAAATATGAACGGTTACTTACCCAGTGGATTATCCTTGAGCAGTATTTCCAGTGATTTCTTCTCCTCCACTCCTCTGAAGCCCACTTTCTCATAATACGCGGAACGAAAGTTCCTCTGAGGGTCGTCAGCCATCCTTTGACCTGGTCAGTGACACCTGCACAACATTTCCAACAACCTTTAGAGGAAAGTTTTACGCTACATTAACTGTGGCATCAAGAGGCACAAAGAGACTAAAACAACATGAAGACATTTGGTCTGAATCTTTCTATTATTTTTCTTCAGAGCAGATGGTGAATATTGATTTATGTTACTTCAGTACAGAAACAACTATACAATTAGTTTAGGGGGAAAGATTTTGAAACGTTAAATCACCATCTGTGACAAATCATTCACAAGGTTCTTTCTTCTTTCTTCTGTTTTACGGTGGACTGTAATTCCAGTTTTTAGGTGCATACTGTCTCCTATCGTATCAGAGTATGTAGATCAGGATCTGGTATACATTTATATTTAACAGCCCAATAAAATACAACATTAAATTCTACTAAACAATCTGGAATTAATTAAGAAATTTATAAAACCTTAGTGAGTTTCCCCACACCTTGTCTCTTTTTATTTCCAGTAAAGGGTTCAACATACTTATCCAAAGTCAGTTTTTACTTGCCCCCATGTACAATTAGTTTTATCAGAGTCTGTGAAGGTTCTCAGTCATCCAGGTCCTGGTATTCGTAGCAAGGTTTGTCGTAGGCAACTGGACTTGATAGAGTTCTTGAAGACGTTTTGCCTCTCATCCAAGAAGCTTCTTCAGTTCTTCAGTTCCAGAACTGAAGAAGCTTCTTGCTACAAATAGTTTTATCAGAGTTTATTAAATCACAACAAATACTAAAGTTAATTGTCATGTTTAATAGAAGGCTTCAACATTTATAAAATGTCAGAAAATAGTGTCCATTCCAGGTGACGTCTTTAAATGTCTCATTTGTTCAGTCTAAAACACAGAGATATTCAATTTAATATGATATTAAGGTAAGTAAGAAATCTCTATATTTGAGAGGCTGAAAACAGCATTTTACATGCAAATATCACTTTAACAACTGATCAGTTATCAAAATATTTTAAAGCTCTTAATTATTGCCAGATTTACGAGCCCAACATGGCGTTTTACTTGCCCAGAGGAAGCAGGCACTGCTTTCTGTTGAGCCTTGTGGTTTACCTTCTAAATTTCATCCTCATTTGACCTCCCATCCTCACTTTGTAAAATTCATTATAGTTGTTGACACAGTGCATCAAACACAGCATTGAGCATTTTCATCTATTTTACAGTGCACACATACTTATGAATTATCAATAGAAATAAGTTTTGTGTTTGAACCAGGGCTGCAATTAAGGCTTATTTTCATTGTCTATTAACGTGTCAATTATTTACCTGATTAATTAATTACTTGTTTGGTCCATAAAATGGTAGAAAACCATGAAAAATGTTGATCAGTGTTTCCCAAAGCCTGAGATGACGTCCTCAAATGTCTTGTCTTGTCCACAACCCAAAGATATTCAGTTTACTGTCATAAAGGAGTAAAGAAATCAGAAAATATTCACATTTAAGATTAACTGATTATCAAAACAGTTGCCAATAAATTTAATTGACAACTAATCAATTAATTGCTGCAGCTCTACTTGATGGTAGGTGCTGGTCCTCATTCCACTTTTTTTCTGCAAAATTTTGATTTGTTCTCTATGATTAGTGGTTTACCTTTGCCTTTTCCAAATTTAATGTCGATTATATGCCTCGTATTTGGCGATCTTTCATTTATCCCCTTGTCTGCAAAGTATTTATCCTTTAGTATCACGTTATGGAAAATCCTACAACTATCCCCAACTTCTGAATTGTATATAAAACTTGAACATTTTCAATCATTAGCTAGATTTTCCCTGATTACCACACTGCAACACCTTGTCTGAGTCTCGCTTCTTCCACCCAGTGTAGACTAACAATCACTGCACACGTCTCAGCTGTACAGACCGATCATTTATAAATAATTTTACTTCCTAAATGGATTTGAAATTGTTGGATCCTGTTCCTTCATGATCATTTTAACCCTTTGAGCTGTCAGTGAGTTATTCCTTATGTAGCTACTGACTGATATGGCTGATACTGACAGCGTCGTTTACTTTCTTTTAAACTTAAATAAACACGTGTAGGTTAGCTGAACGCAGTGACAAAATGTCTGATATACGACTTGATATCCTTACCTTGCACAGGTGTGTTTCTCGCACAGGCGACAGTATGGTTCCCCCTAATCAACTACAGCTTTAGGCTAACTTAAAGCTAACTTAGCTAACTACATAACGTCAGCCAACAAGCTAACGATAGTGTTAGCTACAGAGCTCAACGAACGCCAAACGTTTATAACGGTGACATTAACGGCAAGACCACCGGGGCAGTTAACTTAACATTAATGTGGTCGTTCTCTCAGCACTGTGGAGCATTGCCTCGGTCAGCTAAGTGCTAACCACTGTTGTTGATGTCGAAACACTTCCGGGTAGCACTATCGAAATAAAATACTGGGTACAAAACTGAAAATAAAATGGCTGACCTGGGGCATTTCTGTTTATTATTTTATCGTGCATACTAGTATCAGTATAAAACAAAATTAGTTAAAAATCTCCACCCCTGAAATGTCTTTCTAATGACCCATCTACAGTACTAGCAAAGATAAGGCTCCCAAGTACGCTTTTATTTTGAATACACCTTCGAAGCAAAGCCAGCATTTCTTCCGTGTCTACAAGGGAACCTAAGACCCGCGAAATATCTCGCGAGAATTTTAACCTAAATTGCGATCTTTCCCTTATCCTAATCAAGTGTTTTCTGTCCTTAAATCTACTCAGATTTTAACTATAGTATTGTCACATTAGAAACCTAATTAGTTTATACAAGGTGAATAATAAGGGGAAAAAGGTTCAAATCTCGCGAGAGTCTCGCGCATAAAGGGTTCCCTTCCAGATACGACCCCCCAGAACGGCTCTAGCTTGATGAAACGATTTGCTGATTCTTCTTTTGATTATTTTAATAATTGTAAGTTATTTAAAATAATTTTGGATTATGTGTAATTGTGACAGAATTCTTTTTACAAGCCAAACAATCAATCAATTAATGTGAAAATAATCAGTAGATCAATTCATAATTCATTTTATAGGGGAAATAAATAATAGTTTGCAGATGCCACTGCACTGACCTTTATTTCGCTAAAATTAAACTTGGATCTTTTTATTATTATTATTACTGTAGATGCTTGCCCCATCGTGGTTGATGATTGTTTGCTTCTGAAGGGGAGTGTTCCAGAAAGAACCACTTATTTGTTGCATGAGTAATAATAATCTAAAAAGGTGTATGTATTAGAAGAACAGTTACAGAGGACATTTTACTGCATTTAGTACTTTTATTTTTAATACTTAGAGTTCATTTTCCTGATTATATTGACATACTTTTACCCACATAGTATTTTACTTGCATTTAGTAGTCAATATCTACTTTTTTTTTAAGAAGGGCTCATAGGGCATAATTAAATCACTGAGCTTTTAAGGACTCTTTGTACTACAGACACTAAACTTAAACCTTAGATAACACTTGACCAACTTAACGAGAAGAGATCTACTTTCTGGGAAAACAGCTTTTAAAAGTGCATCTAAATAAATATGTTGTTTTTATCTGTATCTATGTATTATTTACCTAAAGCTGCCATGATATAAAATGATACCAAACACAGATATTTTGTTCCAGCATATTTATCTTTTTATGTTAGAATTTTAACAAGTGCTTGATCATTTATTTCCCTACGTGTGACTTAAGCCAAACTGAATCAATATTTTAAAGTATCTTTTATGTAGCTGATAAAAGTAAATAAGAACAGTCATGAAACCATATGAGCAAAAGACTCAGGTTAGCTTTTATTTTGAGATATTAGGAAACTGTTACAAAACCAGAAGCACAAGACAGCAAGAAACCAATGGTTAACAACTGATTCAGTAAAAAAAAAACAATGTAGTTATGAGATTAAATGTAACCACACCTTGCATCCCTCCCCTCATAAAACAAGCATTTTAGATATCAAATAAATGTAAACATAATACCTTTATGTTGCTAATGCAAAGCTTAAAAAGAAATTACATTCCATGAAGATTTTGAAAAACATATTTGAAACGTGTATGCAAGAATATGGCAATCATTTCTGAGCCCATTTCGAGGGCACCAACAGTTACATTCTCATGCACTTTATTTTCAATCCAAATAACCTTGAGATGGCGGCCATTACTTTAGTCCATTTCCACAAAAAATATCTTGGTAGTTTTACTTTTCATCATCATTTGAACTACAGCATTTTAAAAGCATAGCAACGCCAAAGCTAAAATCTAAAACTATGCAAAAAAAAAAAAAAAATTTTAAATTTGTTTTCTCATATACAACACACTCATCTTCCAAAGTTCTTTATGGAACAATCAAAATACTCAATAAATTCTGATTGATTTGCAAGAATGAGCAGGACCTTTTCTTGATTTATTTGGTGGATGAGGAGGAGAAGGAGAAGAAAGACTGACTGTAGCGACTACTTGAGGAGGAGCTGGGGGAGCCAAGGTCCACACTGCTCCTGCGGGAGCTTCGTCGCGAGCCACTCCTGGATCCGGTGGTGGATCCTGGGGCAGAGGCGACGTTGTAAGGACTGCTGATTCCTCTGGAAGACACAGATGATGCCTGGAGCATTTTCACCCCTGTTCTTTCCTCCGCCAGGCAATTATCCACAGCCTCCTTGTAAGAGATCTTAAGTTTGCTCTTGGGGCAGGTCAGGTTCTTTGTGTGATGATTGATGTCTTGGAGCTTCTGGGCTGTTCTCTCATCTATCCAGCCCATTTTCAAAGCATCTTGTATGGTTCTTCTGCAGCCCATTTCTGGGTCATAAAGCCCCCCTGTTACATACTGGAACTCCATGAACCTCTGTCCTGCCTCATATGGCAGCCACATCTCCTTCACAGCCTCAGCAGCAGATATCTTCCTCCTAGTTTTTACATCCTCAAAGCCAATGTAGGCTTTCTGGGCAGGCTTGAGCCTAGGGGCCATGTCATCTTCTATTATACCAAGGCGGCAGGCCTCTTGGATGCCGACCCTTTGGCCGTTTGTGGGATTGACGATTCCTCCAGTGCAGGCCTGGGCCTCCAGTAGTCTCTGGGCAGTGATGGAATCCACCAGACCGCGATTTAGAGCCTCTGTGATGGATATCTTCTCTAGAGTCTCTGTGTCAAAGATGGCACCAACAGGTTCCTGTTCACCCATTGTTTCAACAGGGGAGGCCAGAGTGATGGACACACTGGATATATTTCTAAGGCTGTCAGGTGAGTCTCGAGATACACTGCTCATTGTACCACTTCGCTCTGTGATCGTGGTAGTTCTTGTTGTGGTCGTCTTGGCGAGAGTAGGTGATAAGGGTCTTGACAGGATTGACGATGATGATGATGATGTACCCGAAGATCCTGATGTCCTTGAAGTTGATGATGATGATGTCATTGAGGATGTACCTGAGGCGGATGATGGTCTTAAAGTTGTTGTTGTTGAGGATGATGTCATTGAGGATGTACCGGAGACTCCTGATGATCTTAAAGTTGTTGTTGCTGATGATGAAGATGATGATGATGATGATGATGTCATTGAAGATGTACCTGATGCTGCTGGTGTTCTTGAAGTTAATGTTGATGATGTCACTGAGGATGTGCCTGGGGCTGCTGATGTATTTGACATTGTTGATGATGTCACTGAGTATGATGATCCATATTTGGTCTTGTTGGCAATGATATCAGCAAACTGAGTAAGGGTGATGGCCCGCGATCTGTAATTATCTAGATCTGATTGACGAATTATTTTGTTTTCAAGCAGCTCAGTAATATCATACTGTCTTCCAGTCTTCTTGTCAATGATGCGGAACCGTGTGGAACCATCTGGCTCAGTGATAGTGATCTCTTCCCACTCACACTCCTGCTCAGACAGCTCCACATAGGTGTCGTAGTCAATTAATCCTCTGTCATATGCTTGACGTACTGTCATCTCTCTATTTGTCTCTGGGTCCACAATTACCACTCTCCTCTTTCTTCGAGTGTTCTTCAAAGTTGCCTCTTTCTTCTTCTTGTCCATGATAGGCAAAAGGATGAGGCCAGTCTTCTTATCTGTGATACAGCTTTTCTTAAGCTCCAGATAGGTTAGGTTTTCCTCTGTATTAGGGTCAAAGAAACCCTTAGAGTCAGCACTCTGATCAGTCAGAATCTTGTTCATTTTCTCATCAAAGTAGCCTCTCTTGTAGGCTACATTCAAGTCAATACGATGACCGTGTTCAGGATCAATGATACCACCGCTAGCAATCTGGGCCTCTAGCAGACGAATGCCATGACCTCTCTCGATTAGACCTCTCTCTATGGCCTGAAAGAGGGAGATAACCTTGTCTGTACCAGGGACTTTGTAACCAGTGACAGCCTTCTCTGCTGATAGCAGGTTGTCCTTAAACTCTGGCCCGAACAGTCTTTTATTGTAGGCATCACTAACACTGAGGTAAACGTTGTTGACAGGATCAACTATAAAGCCTGAGGCAGCCTGGGCCTCAAGCAGTTCCAGAGTCGTCCCAGGTCGCAACAGTCCCTCTTTCATGGCCTGATAGATGGGCATCACCTTTTCATCGGCCTCATCATAAACTCCTGCTATGCAGGTAGAGCCTCTCAGGTAGGGGCGCAGGCGATCTTCAATGTCCTGGCTCGTCAATCTGCCCTCCCTCAGTCGGTCCATATCAGAGCGTTCTAACAGGTTGGCATCCACCAGATCTATGACTGCCACCTGGCCCCTGAGCCCCTGGACAGTTGGTGGCTTTTCAGGTTCAGGAAGAAGCAAAAGACCAGTGCTTCGATCTGCTTTGCATTTTTTCTTTAGAGATAGATAGGTAGTTGCTTGTTGGGTGTCTGGGTCCAGATAGCACTCAGGATACTGATTCAGGGCCTGGCAAAGCTCCTCATCTATGAGTTCCTTATCCATTGCAATGTTTTTGGGTAGGAATACACTCAGGTTAGGGTCGAAAATACCTCCTACAGACTGCTGAGCCTGAAGTATACGTAGTGCTGTGTCCTTGTCAATTAATCCCCTTTTCATGGCCTGGCCAGCTGACAGGAGTTTGGTAGTATTTGGGTCCCTGTAACCTATAACGGCAGCTTCTGCTGCAAACAACTTTGATTCATCCTCCTTATCCACTACTCCTCTAGCACAAGCTTCTTTTACAGTCAGTTTCTGATTGGTTCTGGGGTCAACAATATAGCCTGTGGCAGCCTGAGCTGCCAGTAGCATATCAGCACTGTCAGAAGACATAATCTTCTGTTTCTTTGCCTCTGTAAAGGACATTTTCCCTAAAGGTCCAGCTGCAACACCAGCAATTGACCCTGTCCCTTTTAGAAAAACCTTCTTATCCACAGACACCTCTGAGACAGTTTTGTGCCCCTTCACTAGCTGGTCAAATGTTGGCTTGTCAAGGACTTCACATTCAAGCAACTGCTGTGCTGTTACTGGCTTGCGGACACCATCAAAGACCAGTTTGGAAGGATCTTTTCTCTCAGT
Source organism: Lutjanus campechanus (assembly GCA_027495735.1). NCBI lineage: Eukaryota > Metazoa > Chordata > Actinopteri > Lutjaniformes > Lutjanidae > Lutjanus > Lutjanus campechanus. Next base: position 23,475 of record JAJHUR010139381.1, read on the forward strand.
GATTGGCAGAAGTATCAGGCCTGTGTGAGACTCTGTTTTGCATCTTTTCTTTAAAGTCCCATAGCTGGTATCACGCTCAGTATCTGGGTCAATGTAACAGTCAGGCCTGCTGTTTAGAGCACGACTGAGCTCCTCATCCAAAAGGTTGCGTTTTATAGCCATCTCTTTAGGAAGGAACACACTGAGGTTGGGATCCAGAATGCCCCCTGCAGACTCCTGGGCCTGCAGCAGACGTAGTCCAGTCTTCCTATCAATTATTCCCCTCTTCATTGCCTCAAACACTGAAAGAGGCTTACCTGTGCTAGGATCCCGGTAGCCCACAGCTGCACCTTCTGCCACTAAGAGTCTATCTCGATCCCTTGTATCCACCACTCCTCTGGCACATGCTTCCTCAACAGTTAGCTTCTGATTTTTGGTGAGATCAGCGATGTGCCCTGTGGCAGCCTGGGCTTCCAGCAGCAAATCTGCACTATCTGGGGGCATGGCCATCTGTTTCTTGGCCTCGGATATAGACATTTTCCCTAAAGGTCCAGCTGCCACACCAGCAATTGATCCTGTCCCCTTTAGAAAAACCTTCTTATCCACTGACACTTCTGGGACAGTTTTCTCCCCCTTTACCAGTTGGTTAAATGTTGGTTTGTCCAGGACCCCACAATCAAGCAACTGCTGTGCTGTTACTGGCTTACGGACACCATCAAAGATCAGTTTGGAAGGGTCTTTCCTCTCAGTGACTGGCAGAAGTATCAGGCCTGTGTGAGACTCTGTTTTGCATCTTTTCTTTAAAGCCCCATAGCTGGTATCACGCTCAATATCTGGGTCAAGGTAACACTCAGGCCTGCTGTTTAGAGCACGACTGAGCTCTTCATCCAAAAGGTTGCGTTTTATAGCCATCTCTTTAGGAAGGAACACACTGAGGTTGGGATCCAGAATGCCCCCTGCAGACTCCTGGGCCTGCAGCAGACGTAGTCCAGTCTTCCTATCAATTATTCCCTTCTTCATTGCCTCGAACACTGAAAGAGACTTGCCTGTGCTAGGATCCCGGTAGCCCACAGCTGCAGCTTCTGCTGTTAAGAGTCTATCTCGATCCCTTGTATCCACCACTCCTCTGGCACATGCTTCCTCCACAGTCAGTTTCTGATTGTTTGTGGGATCAATGATGTGCCCTGTGGCAGCCTGGGCTTCCAGTAGCAAATTTGCAGTATCTGGGGGCATGACCATCTGTTTCTTGGCCTCTGATAAAGACATTTTCCCTAAAGGTCCAGCTGCCACACCAGCAATTGATCCTGTCCCCTTTAGAGAAACCTTCTTATCCACAGACACCTCCGGGACAGTTTTCTCCCCCTTCACCAGTTGGTTAAACGTTGGCTTGTCCAAGACCCCACAATCAAGCAACTGCTGTGCTGTTACTGGCTTACGGACACCATCGAAGACCAGTTTGGAAGGGTCTTTCCTCTCAGTGATTGGCAAAAGCAGCAGACCTGTGTGAGGCTCTGTCTTGCATCTTTTCTTCAATGCCCCATAAGTGACATCATTCTCAGTTTCTGGGTCAAGGTAACACTCTGGACTCTGGTTTAGAGCTTTACGGAGGTTTTCATCCAAAATTTTGCGCTTTATTGCTGTATCTTTGGGGAGGAAGACACTGAGATTGGGATCCAGAATGCCTCCCACAGACTCCTGAGCCTGCAGCAGGCGTAGCCCAGTATCCCTGTCAATTAGTCCCTTCTTCATGGCTTCAAACACTGACAGAGGCTTGGCTGCACTAGGATCCTTGTATCCCACAGCAGCAGCTTCTGCTGCCAATAATTTGTCTCGGTCACTAATTTCCACCACCCCTCTGGCACATGCCTCATCTACAATCAGCTTCTGATTGGTTCTGGGGTCTATGATGTGACCTGTGGCAGCCTGTGCTTCCAGCAGCAAATCTGCAGCCTCTTCTGGCAGCAGCATCTTTTTCTTGGCTTCTGACAAAGACATTTTGCCTTGACTCCCAGCTATAACCCCAGCAATAGGCCCAGTTCCCTTCAGATTAACATTTTTATCTACAGACACCTCTGGAACAGTTTTCTTCCCCTTTTCTAGATCTTTAAATGTTGGCTTGTTCAGGACTCCACAATCAACGAGTTGCTTGGCTGTGACAGGTTTCCTAACACCATCAAAGACAAGTTTGGAGGGGTCTACCTTTTCTGGTACAGGGAGGAGCAGAAGGCCTGTGTGTGGCTCTACCTTACATCTCCTTTTCATTGACATATAGGTTACACCCTCCTCACTTTCTGGGTCCAGGTAGAGTTCAGGCCTCTGACTCAGAGCACGACTTATGTCATCATCAATTAATTTACGCTCCATGGCTGTGTTTTTGGGAAGGAACACACTGAGTTTGGGATCTAGGATGCCTCCAACAGCCTCCTGGGCTTGTAGCAGACGCAGTGCTGTGTTCTTGTCAGTTAGTCCTTTCTTCATGGCCTGAAACACTGAAAGGGGTTGGCTTGTGCCAGGACCACTATATCCTACAGCTGCAGCTTCTGCTGCTAGCAACCTCTCTCTGTCCTCTTCATCAACCACACCTTGATTACATGCCTCTTCGACTGTCAATTTCTGGTTGGTCCTGGGGTCAATTATGTGGCCTGTAGCAGCCTGAGCATCCAGTAGCAGGTCAACGCTATCTGGCGGCAAGAGATTCTCTCTCTTGGCTTCGGCAAAAGTAATTTTGCATATGGGTCCGGGAATAGACCCTGGACGTTTGGGACCTTCAATTATCACCCCAGCTATTGGGCCTGTCCCTTTTAGATTGATTTTTTTGTCAACAGACACCCCGGGGACAGTCTTATGCCCCTTCACAAGCTGGCTAAATGTGGGTTTGTCCAAAACACCACAGTCAAGCAGCTGGTCTGCTGTGACTGACTTGCGGACTCCATCAAAAACCACAGTGGAGCCATCCAAGGTAGGTGGTTCTCTAGCTTTTTTCAGCTCAGTTTCCATGGTTTGTCTGACAGTGACCATCTCTCGCAGTTCTTTTTGGAGGGCTGCCAGCTTATTTTTATATGTTTCCTCAAGCTCCCTGAGTTCCCTCATCAGCCTCTCTATCTCACTTTTCAATGAGTTCTTTTCCCTTTCCAAGCGTTCTTTGTCTGTGTCATACTGCCTGATCAGGCCTTGCTTACTGTCAAATTGGTCCTTCCAGTAACTTAAATCCCTCTTCATTCTCTCGGACTCATCCTGTATACGTTGCTTATTGCGTAGCTCAGACTCCAGGGACAGTTTAATGTTACTGAGTTCCTCCTCTAGCCTTTGAAGGCGATCTTTGTCCTTTTCTGACAATTGCAGTTTCAACAACAGAGCATCTCTCTCACTCACAATGTCATTGTACTGGGACTGAATGGACTGCATCATGGCTGCTGTCTGTAGAAGGAAAAAAATAGAAAGAGCAGAGAGACAAAAGGTTAGTCAATGCAAGAAAACATTGATAAAGTTACTATACATCAATTACCATACATTTCTTCTCTGCATGTTACATCATGGTATACAATCACACAATCAATGACACTGGGATAGAACAGGTTCAAATCAATATAAAAATGAAATCAGAAATTATCATGCTACAATCAAAATAAAGTGCACCTCAACCCCAGTAAATCTGTACTGGTGTGAATAAACTGTAATGGTAAACGATAATACTATCAGGAGGACAGCACACACACTTGATCTATTAATTTTTTCCAGTCAATGATCCTGTAAAGTGGTCCAACATTTTTGGTCCACAGCTTAATTAAGAGCAACAGAGGTGATGTTGCAAATCAAATGATAATGTTCTTGCTGCAGGTCCTGTCTTTTTGTCCTGCATCTATATTAATTTAAAATGTGACAACGTAGACTAAACCACAAGATGACAATGTGTCATTGGGTATAATAAGGCTATAATAATTGAATAAACCAAAGGTTATTGTTGTCGATTGTAATTATGATCAAACCACATGATTACCAAGTCTGTGTGCATTTCTCCAAAATATATTTTGCAATGTACAATGCAATGTACTATGCAAACTGCTATTTATCATCAGAAAAACATGTAAACAAGGCAATGTCATACAGGATTGGGAAGTAAAAGTATAGGTAATGGAATTACAGCAGTAAAATTTAAAAAATATACATATATTATCCAGTGGAATACTGTGGTAAATCAACCCTCCCAATCCTGCAGACAAACTATATTGACACTACATGCTAACAGCAACTACAAAATGAGAGGACAGACAATTTTAACTACTTTATTCAGACAGAAGTAGTTTGTACTACTATACATTCTACATTCTGCAAATTTGCAAAACAGCACAAATAATAATAATAATAATAATACATTAATAGATAATGTCAGTGGCGCCAATCCTGATGAACTGATCTAAAATTGCAAGAAGTGCCTCACCTACTTTGGGAAATGATGGGTATTGTAAGAGTATATCAGTGCTGTTTTTACAAGTTTGCAAAATGTGTCTTAAAGACCACTGAGCTGCAACAATAACATGACAAACAATAATCAGACCATAGACCAGAGTGATAATGATGTCACTGACAGCGCTGATCATTCTGGGCAAAAGAAGTAAAGGCAAAAAAGCATGCAGTCTGCACCTCTGCACAGTGCGGGCAGGGAGACAGTAGCAGTCAGCAGGCAGAGAGGCACAGATTGTTTTTGCATGCAAGTCTTTCACATGCAAGTTTATTTAAACACATACAGATGTATGTGTTCAAATCAGAGTTACCAAGTGGGAGGCGTCTACAGGGAATCTAAAGGTTCCAGCATGCAAGCAATGTTTGCCTACAGACAGTGATAGCTACTTGATTGATCCAAACTAGGACTCTGATTTGGAAAGATGAGAGAGGTCCAGTACTAAGTGCCAAACTTCCATGTACCTCGTTGGCCTGGTTTTGTATTTTCTCAGTCTCCAGCTTGAGTTTCTCCCTCTCCGAGGAGAGCTCTGAGACCAGGTTGCGGTAATCTATAATGCTGCGCTCACTGGATTTCAGCTGCAGCTCCAGGGCAGAAATCTGGGAGGAGAGCTCATCATCACGTCCCTGTTTGGATCTCAAGAGTTCCTCTCTATCATGTCTTGCTGCCCGTAGTTCCTCCTCCAGTCTCAGCCTCTCTTTAGTCTGTGTTTCTGTCATCTCCTTCAGCCTTTGAAGCTCAACAGTGTTCTCATTCAGTACCTTACTCCGCTCCTCTATAGTTTTGTAAAGACTTTCATTCCTGAGGTTCGCCTCTTTGACTCTGGCCTGCTCCTGGAGGAGTTGTTGCTGCATGGCCTTCAGCTCTGCACTCAGCTGTGTCATGCTCTCTGCAGAGCTCTTGTTTTGTCTCAAGCTTCTCTCCAGCTCCTCCTGCAACCTCAGACGCTCCTCTTCACTTCTTTGTGCTGCCTGTAGTTCCGCCTCCAGCCTCAGCCTCTGTTTGGTCTGTGTTTCTGTCATCTCCTGCAGCCTTTTAAGCTCAACAGTGTTCTCATTCAGTACCTTACTCCGCTCCTCTGTAGTTCTGCAAAGACTTTCATTCCTGAGGTTCGCCTCTTTGACTCTGGCCTGCTCCTGGAGGAGTTGTTGCTGCATGGCCTTCAGCTCTGCACTCAGCTGTGTCATGCTCTCTGCAGAGCTCTTGTTTTGTCTCAAGCTTCTCTCCAGCTCCTCCTGCAACCTCAGACGCTCCTCTTCACTTCTTTGTGCTGCCTGTAGTTCCGCCTCCAGCCTCAGCCTCTGTTTGGTCTGTGTTTCTGTCATCTCCTGCAGCCTTTTAAGCTCAACAGTGTTCTCATTCAGTACCTTACTCCGCTCCTCTGTAGTTCTGCAAAGACTTTCATTCCTGAGGTTCGCCTCTTTGACTCTGGCCTGCTCCTGGAGGAGTTGTTGCTGCATGGCCTTCAGCTCTGCACTCAACTGTGTCATGCTCTCTGCAGAGCTCTTGTTTTGTCTCAAGCTTCTCTCCAGCTCCTCCTGCAACCTCAGACGCTCCTCTTCACTTTTTGTGCTGCCTGTAGTTCCGCCTCCAGCCTCAGCCTCTCTTGGGCCTGTGTTTCTGTCATCTCCTGCAGCCTTTTAAGCTCAACAGTGTTCTCATTCAGTACCTTACTCCGCTCCTCTGTAGTTCTGCAAAGACTTTCATTCCTGAGGTTCGCCTCTTTGACTCTGGCCTGCTCCTGGAGGAGTTGTTGCTGCATGGCCTTCAGCTCTGCA
>JAJHUR010139382.1:0-16361 GCA_027495735.1 Lutjanus campechanus
TTTTTACAAATTTTTACATACTTTATTTCTATTTTCTTATAATTTCTCTATATATTTATATCCTTGATTGGGAGTAACTGTAATATAACTTAATTTACCCCCAGGGATCAGTTAGTTATGTCTGATTCTGAAAACACACACACACACACACACACACACACACACACACACACACACACACACACACACACTACCTCTTTTACAGTACAGTTTGTTTCTGCCACTTTCATTTGTACAGCCAGTCACCTCCCAACCAGTCACAGTATATATACAGTATGTAATTTCATCTTGCACTGGTAGTTTCATTTTATTTTACTCTGTTTTATCTTATGTTATTTATCCACTAATTTTATTGTTTGATTGTTTTTCATTTTCTGGTTTTTGATCCATTTCAGATTCTTGCACAGCTGGGCCTCCTCTTCATTTCACCAGTGGTGTCCACGTAACTATGGTTTACCATGCCAGCTGGTGTGCTACTTTTCAATACACGATGGTAGTAAAAGAGCTCTTCCCACTACAAACCCCTCTCACAAGATGAAATATTGCGTTTGGGACTAACGTGAAGGACACTAAGAATGACTTGATATTGAAGAACCTTATACTCCTGGCAAAATTTTTCATCCACGCATCTAAATGGAGGAAAATAAAATCCCTCTTCTCAGTTTTTAAAAGGGACCTAATGGACAGTCATCTCAGTGCCTTAAAATTAATGAAAGGGAAACATGCCAAGTGTAGACAACAGTGTGGGTGAATGTAGTCTGGCTGTGCACAACTGGCCAAATTTTCCAGTCAGAGAAAACTGTCAGGTTCAAACCCCCGACATTTGTATCAGTAACCTGCACACAAAGAAAGACACAGAGAATTGAGTAAGATTTACTTGCAAGGAGAGTGGTCAGAGACTGCTCAGTTACAATCCTCCAAACTCACTCTGAGGCAGTCTCTGCTCCTCTTGCCTTTTATTGTATTAGGAACGCCTTAGTTACATGGGGTCTCAACTGCTAAGGGGAAGGGAGTGGTTAACTGTCAGTTGAAACCCGTTCTCTTGCACGATAACATATTATTCAAAGTACTTCTGCTTCTGCCTTGACACGCCATCTTCTGAGAACACTCAGTGCCTGCTGTCACACTTGCTGCTGACTCCCACAAGCAGTTCCCCTTATCCGGGTGCGGTCAAGGCTGTTTGCTGTGAGAACATCCTGTCCCCTGCAAGCATAAAGAAACACACACACACACACACACAATACTAGTCTACAGTCTCTCTTACTTTAGTAAATGAGAATATGGCAAACAGTAGAATAACTTATGTACAATTTCTCTAACAAAAACCCAGCAACTTCTCTCCTTGGACCAGCTGCCTTGGCTGACCATACCGCTGCTGCAAAGCATGCATTACACTGGTGTACGGTGTGGGGTCATTAACATACCTCTTTGCCACCTGATAGGCACTGTGCAACTTAAGGTGATCAAGCAGTATTTGATATTCATAGTCTTCAGTTAGGTGCCTGTGTGGACCGAGTAAACTGTCTAGTCCCCTCTGCAACATTATAAAGTCTCTCTCCCTTCCAGAACTGAATAGGGGCAGTTTGGGTTTTGGAAGGCCGTATGAGGCTGCAATAGCCATTTCCATCATGTTGAGTGTTGCAGGATTGTTGGAAGGGAAGGTGTGTCCTGGGGTAGCAGTGGTTGAGCCACAGGGAGCTGTCCAGTGCGTGGAGCTGAATAAGCTGCTCCAAATGATGTGAGTGGCTGTGTAGTAGTAGGCAGAGAGTCTAGTCTGGGCCCAAACTGGCTGAAGGGAGCAGGTGTGAAACCTGATGGTGGCCCTGTTTGAGCAGCTGCCTGGTGAGCATGGTGACTGAAAGTCGGCTGTCGTGGCATTGACTGAGTAGACTGTGCGGTGGCTGGCATAGGTTGAGGTGCAGGCTGGACCACAGGTACGGGTGCATGCTGAACCGGCAGAGGCATAGGCTGAACCGGCGGTGCAGGCTGGACCACAGGTGCAGGTGCATGCTGGACCGGCAGTGCAGGCTGGACAGGCGGAGGCGCAGGCTGGACCACAGGTGCATGCTGGACAGGCGGAGGCGCAGGCTGGACGGGCTGGAGTGCAGGCAAGGTTATCTGGAAGAGAAGACCTTTGGGGCATTTTCACACCATTGTCCGTAGTCTATTGAAGCATTTGTATTTGTGTGGTTTGTGATATCTGCAACAGAAAAATAATAATAACAATTACTACACAGCAGCATCAACTCAGGACTTACATGGTATCAATTGCATGACAGAAATGTCATGTCACTAAATAACCACAAGGGGTCAGGGCATGCACATAAATAAATAATACGGCACTGGCTTCAACAAGTTGTAGGTCACGTGACCGGGCTAAAGCGTTACAGTTGCTTCAGTCCGCTACGCAGTTGAGAGATGCTTACGCTATTCATAGCAGTATAACAGTGATGCCGGTTAATTGAACGAGTTGTGTACCTGCGCACAAAGTCTCGCAGGCAGAGTAGGAGTGGCGTGCCATGACATCGATCGACCTCTAGCAGGGAATTTTATACACACAGCTTATGAACTTTTCGTCTCATTAATTTGTATTTAATATAAATGATAATTTGTTGTTTTTCTATCAACTGTGCCTTGTATGTAATCGCTTTATAATGTTATTATCGATACAATGAGTCGCAATGAGTCACATTTGGGGGGGGGGGGGGACATGCCTCACGCCAAAAAGTTTCCTAATTTTGTCCAATGGGAAGTAAACAAAAAACGCTGGTGGCACGCGATTTTCACTTCAAAATAAAATAAATTTTTCATGTTTTTTTTAAAAGCCACTTTTAGCGTGAAAAGCTCCCATCGAATGAGTAGTTAGAAAAATGTTAAGGTGTTTGCTCTAATAGCTGACATATTCCTCCGGATCATCAGATTATTCTGTAGCCTGTCGTGTCAGTTTAGACAATGTTTTGATAGTGCATTGATTCTATATAACTAATAATCTAATCAACTTGATATACATTAATGTCATGTAGCCTAAGTCAAGTTGTAACACCACTAACTGAGTATGTTTGGTGGCTTCAGGTCAGGCTAAACTTGACAAAAACGTACTGTCATTACCAATTTCAATGACGATGTCTTTAAGGGAAGGTTTATTGTGAAAGTCTTATGACCGGAAGCTGTGTGGTTTGTTCTCACTGACTTGCTCTCTGTCAGCTCTGCTTGTGTGACCTGACTGTGTCCTCCAACACTAGCGATTTGACAGCCGGTCATTTAAGGACAGGAGCACCAGAATCATGGTTTTCGAGGAGAAGATGATCATGAACGGAGAGCCCGACGATGTTAGTAGCTTTGACAGATTTAACGCAACCCTGATATTACAGTAAAGTTTGGTTATCGTAGCTAGCAAGCTAACACAACACGGCTAACTAAGCTAAATCATCACCTAGCTTGCGTTAGCTTTAGCCAACGGTAACATTCCCACCGTAGATTCAGAAACATTGAAGCTAATTCGTGCAGCAGAATCTAAATGGCACACTATCTCGTTGCTGGTTACGTTGGTTTGGTTGCTGTTCATGTCATTTATACAAAAATGATAGCTAATAACTGTAGTGGCTGGAAGTAAATGATGTAATCAATTTGGTATATGTCTGTTACAGGAGGAGGAAGAAGAGGAGGAGGAAGAGGAAGAGATGGTGGTACGTTTATTGGAGATCCACAGCAGAATCAAAATATGTTAACTGCCTGGCCACCCTTTGATTTGATTCTTGATTAAATATATCAAATTGTCAACTGAAGAAAGGCTTGTTTACTCTGAAGAAGCTAGAAGAAAAATACAGTATTAATATAATTAATATTTATTCTACAGACTGGGGTACACCAGACCCCAATCATAATTCACTAGTGCCTCATTCTGTTTTCACAGTTTTTCACGACTTTATTGTGTTCTTAGTTAATTTATACCATTGTTCTCAGTTGCTGTCTTAGTGCTTTTTTAAAATACCAATGTATTGGGATTCTGGGAGTTCCCAGCCGAAAGCACTTGCAGCACCTATGCAGTTTTAATAGATAGAATTATTTACTGATTGAGTTTATGGTTTCAGTGGGTCCTAATTAAGAGGTAACACACATTATCAGGCGTTAGGGGCACTCTGTCAACCATTTTGAAGGAGACAAACACAGATGCAACAGACAGATTTCCATGTGCTCTGCCTTTTTTTTTTTACACAATATGCATATCCCTAAAATGATATTATTCAGTTTTTTTCCTTAGTATGACATTAATTAACATATCTAGTAATGTTTTGAGATTAAATAAGTTACTATCTTGCTACGATGGTTGTCTCTTAAAGTAGTTTATTCCTGGGATCTTCAGGGACCCCAGTTGATAGTCCTGTCAGGATGGGAAATTAACTTTTTCAAATGTGAACATCTCCCAGCCATAATAGCCACATGACTTCCAGTCAACATGTGGGTCTTGGACCATGACAAAATAGAAGAGATGAGGCATTTTAGTGATTTTAAAAGTGTGTTTTTAATGTAAGTTATGAAATGTCAGCATAACAAAGGAGCAAAAAGGCATGGGGTGTGAATGTCAGCTCAGCAGTGAGGGATTTGCGTGGAGGGTGAGAATGATGTTTGATTGTTGTAAGGTGCAGTAAGTTAGCATATGGAAATTTTTGAGTAACGAAGTCTCAACCTTACTATGGCAGCACTGAGACTAGGTGTAGCAGGATTGTGACATAGCCACTCACAGATAAATGCTCAAATTTACCAGACACTCAAAAGTAAGTTATTATTTTGTGTGTGAAATCTACCAGCCACTATTTTGCCAGCTTGTGGCTAGTGCAAATTTCCGACCCTGGTCCTTGTATGTTAGATATGTTGGTAAAATGAGGGATAAACTGACATATATGTCAAACTTAAAGGTGTAGTTAGCGATGTGGGAGAAAACGAGTAGAGGGGTTGTTGATATTTGAAGTGTAAACGATTACAGACCCACCCCTCCCTTCATACTCCACCCCGGGCTGCACCCCCGAAGTTCATGGACGCGCATTGTCATGGAAACGGCCGTAGAAACTGAAGCAGCAGTGACGCAACTGAAATAGCCAAGTTGTGAGTTAGCACACTGCTAAGCCGCAAAGCTAAGGTTAGCTGACCTGTCAGACAAGGGGCTGTTTTTCAGCCATGGCGAATGCAAAATATCTGCACCTGATATACCGTATCTCTCTCTTACTCCAACTGCGCACGCTACGCGACCTACTACTCCCCCCCATGTCTGACCTGTGCATGAGTATGAACCAGCCCCCCGGGCTGTGTATTGAAACCAGATTTTTTTTTCAGCATGCTCTCAGAAGTGACAGCTTGTGGATAGTGAGGAGAAATACGGTGATTTTGACAAAAAGTGCGTCAGATTATATCGCTAACTATGCCTTTAAGGGTGTGTTCAGAAAAAGATTTACAGTATATAGTGGACTAATATTTAAACTAGAGATATCGATTAGTCGACTACGCAATTAAACATCGCCACCCTTGCTAGTTGGCACCAGAAATACTAGTCAAGTATTTACTAGTTAAACTATTTACAATTTTTTTATTCATGCACAATGGCAGTGAACTGTTGCCTCTAAGATGTTACGAAGCTGCCCACCATTGCGGCCCCATCAGATGGCAGCCCCTCTTGCTGTACACCTTAAACACATATGCCCGGATGGCCCAGGCAACCCCCTGTTTTTATTAGCAAAGTCGGACAGACGACAGCTCACAAAAACAGCGTGGTTTGGCAGTGATTTAATCTAGAAAATGGAAGTCACGTTGATGTAGGCTGTGACAGAATAAACTGGTATATAATCACTTGACTGAAGCAACATGTAACCACATTCTGCTAGCACTCTTAACTGTAGCCACACAGTGTAGCAGATTGGCAGCTAACATCAGCTCTGGGTCGTTCACCTGTAGACACTGTGTTCCTTTTTGGTATGAAAAAGTGAAACATTAATGAGTTTTCATATTTTGCAGGTTAATGTGCACAGCGCAAAGTGGCATGCATTTCAGCAGCATTTAAAATACAATTTGGCGATTGTAGATTGTGATTAATGGCTTCAAATCGCTCTTAATATGCACAGTATTTTTCGGACAGTGTTTAACATTATCAATTAATAAATTTAACTGCTTTCTGAGTGTTTTCTTACTTTTAGACTAGCTGACTAGTCTAAATTAAACTTTTAAAAACTTTTAAAATTAAACTTTAAACTTTAATTGTCAGGGACATTAGTCGCCAGGAACATTCCTAATTTAAACGTCCTACATGACCAACAATAATCAGATGTGGGGTCATTTCAGGCCTTTTCCACTGCCACCCCTCACTCTGTCACTTTATCTATAAGTACATGTGAGACACTCTTTCCACTTCCAAAGGAAGGTTGGAGGTTTCTGTCGGTGTGTTTTTAACCGTTTGTGAAGACAATTGTCCACTGAATCCACCTTTACACTCATACACTTCGTCTCCAGTTTATCTGATATAACTTTATGGTCACTTAAGAGGTAGTTGTTTGTGTATTTTGTGGTGGTGTTTCGATTTTTTTTTCCAATATTTAGTTTATCCTAGTTGATACCAATAGGACTGATGCTAGTTCTGACCATCTGCTGGATGTGTCTCTTGTTGAAGAACACTATTCTGAATGCTGCATATTCTGTTAAAGGACCCTCTTGACACGGTGCGACAGAAGTGTGAAGAGGCGGAGCACTGCATTCACTCTCGGGAGCGTCTGGAGGAGTGCGAGACCAGAGTTGGTTCTCGGTCTTCGACACAGGAGGATTGTACTGAGGAGCTGTTTGACTTCCTGCATGCTCGGGACCACTGTGTAAGTGGGACATGTACCAACTATACCAATCAAAAATACATACTAAAAGAGTCGAAGTTCATAAGAAGTTCACACTAGTTAAAGAGCTAAGTAACAGCCATCCAAAGTCCTTTAAGGTGTGATTGTGAAATAGATTTATATTATTTTGCCAAGATGAGATTAGATGATGACTGTGGCTTGTAAATGATACACAGTTGACATATGATACTGTAAAATTTCTTCTGCAACAATTTTCCATTTTGTATTTTAAAGGGAAAATTTGGCGCTTTTCATGTGGATGTGCAGGCAGTGTTCATGCTAAATGTAGTCAGTTGAAGCAATAAATTTGTCAATGCTGCTATACTGGCCAAGAAAGCTGAGCTGTCCTGCTCGCAGAGCCATGGTGACAGTGCCTACATGTGCATGCAAGCCTCTGATGCCTGTACCCATGTTGCCATGGTCACCACCCTGGGCTATACAGTAGCTATTACGATGTTGGCTAAAACACAGCAATAGGTAGGCCTGTGTTGATGGTTGACACATCATCAATAGTATTAAGAAAGTAGTTCAGCAAAATGTTTGATAGTTTCTCTTAAATGTAAAAAGCTGTGAAAGTGCAGCCAGTCTTTTAAAGGGATAGTTCACCCAAAAAAGAAAACTCAAGTCATTATCTACTCACGCTGACGTAGTATGCTTGCATTAATGAATTTTCTCTTTCTGTCTCTAGGTGGCGCACAAACTGTTCCATTCAGTCAAATGAGGTTCTCCTTGATTGTTGCACTACTGGCTGATGACATTCTTCCAATATTGTATTATGAGAAGAACATGCTTTTAAATACATCCATATGTGGATCTGCTGTATGTTGTAACTTTAAATGTATACTATATCTGCTCATGTGAAGAAACATAAGTATTTAACAAGGTACTCTAAGTCAACATTTCATTAAAATTGGTGGCTTGAAAACCTTAACTTGTGTCACATTAAAAGGTTCTAAACAATTCTTGTGAAGATTACCCTCTGACCCATTAAATTGTAACAACATTTTGATATACACAAAACACTTGTTTTACCAGTGTGTGTGTGTGCATGTACACTACTGCTCAATAGTTTGGGATCACTTGGGAATTTTCTTGTTTTTCATAGAAAGACATGAAATTAGCCTGAATAGGAAATGAACAGGACATGCTGACATTAGAATTATAAATAATGATTTTAATGGAAATGATGAATGTGTACTTCAAAATTTGCCTTCTTAAAAAAAAGAAGAAAAAACCCCACCTTTTGCAGCAATTACAGCCTGGCAGACTTGATAGAGTTCTTGAAGACGTTTCGCCTCTCATCCAAGAAGCTTCTTCAGTTCTGAAGATCTCTCACATTCTCGCATTGAATAGCCTTCCTATCTTAGCAAAACAATAGACTGATAAGTCTCTAAAGGAAGTTCTTTCTTTCTGGCCATTTTGACCCTGTAAACAAACAAACAACTGCTGATGCTTCAGATACTAAACTAACCCAAAGACTGCCATGCTCCCTTTTGTGCTCCCTTATCAGTACAATGGTTTTCAGCTGTGCAACACAATTGCAAAAGGGTTTTCTAATAATCAATTAACGTTATAGAATGATTAACTTGGATTAGCAGCCATGCCAGGAGATTGATGCAGAGGACTGACGGTTGCTGATAATAGGCCTCAATGCAAAAATGTAGATCATTCTTTGAAAATCATCTGATTAATTTTAATTGTTTGTGAAATGGAAAAAAAATTTTGTGAATTGCACGAAAATGTGTTTTTCTTTTGAGCAGGTGTGTGTGTGTCTGTGTGTGTGAGATTTGTCAATTGTACCAAACAGAGAGGTTACAAATTCTCCCCTAGTCTTGACAATGGTTGACAGCAAAGGTACATTACCAGGAGCACTGGTTCATGGTCAGTGCTTTGCAGAGCTCTGTGTTGGCCACCTAAGCATGTTCTTTCTTCAGTGAGTCGTTTTGAAACATAATTTGATTGACATTCTTCTGTCAAGATTATATTGGTTTATAATTGTAGCTTGCAAATGAAACACGTTGGCACTTACTTGTATTTTACTGATGGGCCATGACAAAAATACTCATCCAGCAACCCTCTGGTTACCCAAAGGCATGTGCCAAATTGTACCAAACAGAGAGGTTAAAATTTTTCCCCTAATCCTGACAATGGTTAACAGCAGAGGTACATTACCAGTAGCAGAGCAAAGCACGGCTACTGTGCTTTGCAGAGCTCTGTGTCGGCCGCCTAAACATGTTGTTTCTTTCTTCAGTGAGTCGTTTTAAAACTCTCCAAATATTTCAGTGAATCATCCTTGTTGAATGGTCTGCCCAGGTTAAACCCAGTAAAACATTAACACATAGAATGAATGTTAGAGAATGACTTTGTGGTCCTGGGGGACAAAGACGTGTGTAGTCGCTGATAATGATACCAGCATTTTAGGCAGTATCAGAGGCTGATACTGGGACCACCCCCATACATATTGCCCAGCCAGCCCTACACAAGGCACGGTCTCTGCCTCACAAAGGAACACAGGACACAAGTGATCCAAGTTTTGGAACAGTGTTGGATCTGTTGGTGTTCCTTTACGGCGCGAATCAAAGATTTATCATTTATCAAACCAACGTCGGGATTATTGGGGCAGTGGAAAGGCAAATCAAGACATTGTTGCTGAGTTTTATTTAGCTTCTGTAAGGTTTGAATGAAGCTGACGATGATGCAAAAGAATTTTGGTGCGTTTGGTGAGAGCAATTAAACGGCCATTTCTGGTTAAACAAAACACATCTTACTCTTGAAAATAAGGTCTCTCTCTGTCCTGATCCTTTCTATAATGTCGTCAGACACTAACAATAACAATATGAGCCTGCCAGTGGCAAACAACAAGCAAACAACAAGCATCACCTGCACTGCGCATCCTGCAGGTGTGTCTGGATGAGGAAGCTGCATCACGCTGCTCTGTTTCTATGACCCTTCTCTGCTTCCATCACAGTTGGTTTTGTGTTTTGTGGTGATTCTGTGTACAATGACGCAGATAAAAAGTAACAGCTGAAAATTTCTTACCAACTACTCCTTTGACCCACGGTCAACATTTTTTCATAAGAGCACCAGCTAATATTAATTCCTCATTGAAATGTTGTCCCTGTGTTCTTTTGCAAGCTTCTCTCTGTTTTATCCTGTAACTGTGATGCACACTGACTGAAAAAAAATCTTGTCATTTTCTGGCTGGTGCCATAAAGCCAGAAACTGACATCCGAGATTCGTTGCTGCATGTCGGGCGTGTCGCATCATAAATCAAAGCTAAGCTGGCCTCAACTCTTCTCAGCTCTTGGCTGCAGTGTTGCCAGATTTTTATAATTATCATGTTTGTACCATAATTTTAATGGGATAGTTCACCCAAAAATGAAAATTCAGTCATTCTACTCACTTTCATGCTGACTGAAGGTCTGATTTAGTCCATAAAACGCTGCTGGGATTTCACAGGAAAACAGCGTTGCAGAATCTCCCAAACAATTTAAGCAAATGGTGACCAGTTATCAAACACACACAAAAAAAACATAAAATGCCTCCATACTGCTCATCTGGCATAATCCAAGTCTCCTCAAGCCCCAACATGCCATTCACTTGCATGTGCACAGTCACGGGATACACACCTTGTTCAGTCGGTGTGCATACGCATAAACATGGCTCCAAGCTAAGGATCTACAGTGAAGATTTAGGCTAAAAACATGGTGCAAAAGATGTCTTTCAAGTCAATTTGGCATGTTGGAGGCATTCACCTAAATTGTTGGGGAGATTCTGCAGTGCTGTTTTCCTGTGGAACTCCAGCAGTGTTTTGTGGATTAAAAAAAACAAACCAGAGTTTTAACTGGCATGAGGGTGAGTATATGACTTAATGACTTAATTTTCATAATTTGGGCGAACCACCCCTTTAACACCTACACCAACAATTTCAAAGAAGGCCGAATGTACGATCATTTTGACATTTCCAAAAACACCGCAATGCAACTTTGTTTGAGAGCATCGAATCACATCAGCACTGCCGTGTTCAGACAGCTGGTAGAGAAGTGACACAGTCAGGGGCTTTTATTCTGGTAAGAACAGAAGGAGTGGGTCTGATTCTGTGGAAAGCACCCTAAAGAGCTCTTATTCGAAACATTAGGTGGTGCAGTCGTTGACCTGTTTGTAGTGTTTCCCCACGGAAACCCGACTGCAGTTTAACAGTCAGGATACAGTTTGACTGTAATCTAGCAACTGAATGGGAGCGATGACATCATATGACTACCGGTGCTAACCAGGCTCAGCTGACTGACATGTTGCACTTCTTCTTCTTCTATGGAGACGCTACAACGGCGTATACTCTGGGTGCTTTTCATTCGGTTGAATTTTGCCTCCTCGTCTCCTCTCTCCTTCGTCAACCCGGAAGTCGTTTCCCCTCCGCCATGATGAAGGATTTTCCAATTGCTTAAATGCACCTGAAGAAGACGAGGAGCGAGGAGAGAGGAGGCGAGGATACACCGGTGTAGCCTACGCGGAAGTCTTTTATCAAGAGGAGTGATGCTGATTGGATAGTTTCAGCGACTGTCACCCTGCATCATCAGGACACACGCAGGGAAATTAAATCTGACTGACACAAGTTTCTATTTATGTCACAAAGAGCTCATGAAGAAATAAGTGATTATAAGCATTATTAGTATTATTAGACTGTAAATCACCGCATGTTCTGAAAAATGACACAAACAGGGTGAAAAGTCATCTGGTTCATTGATGATTCAGAGATTATTACTGTGGAATCACTGTCACACACTTAATGGACTAATCAGGGAAAATACCTGCGGCCATGTGTTTACTTTGTAGTGTCATGTACAGGATCTACAGATAATACAAATAATACATGATGAGATGTGATATAATGCGCCGTCATCTACACTATAAGTTAATTTCATTGTAGAGAGTTGTGGCATCACACAAAGCAGCAGGTTGTCTGTACTTTTTTTTGTTTTGTTTGTTTGTTTTTTAATTTCACAGTAAAATCGACACACATTCTCACATAGCCTAGTTGTATTATTGTGCGGATAGCAATGGTACAAATAAAATAAATAAATAAATAAATTAGTAAGTAAGGAAGTAAGTAAGTAAGTAAGTAAACAAATATCACAGATCCGTAGCCGATATAAAGATTATTAAATGATGACTGCAATCAACATCAGGGAGAATCCTACTACTAATCAACTAGTTTACAGATCAAATACTGTCAAATGTTGGAATTGTTCTTAAATAATTGTTTGTGCGGACATTCTGCCAGTCAGCTTGACAGCTGATATCGGCTTGTCATCAGTAATTGACGTCGCTTCGGACTGACGCTGTGCAACGAGGATTTTTCATTTCGGGAGTTTCGTCTCCTCCGTCCTCGCATCTCTTCCTCGCATCCCTCTTTCATTTCCTCGCTGGGTGGAGCTAAGACGCGAGGAGAGGAAGCGAGTGGAGGAAACGAGGAGAGCAATTTACCGAATGAAAAGCACCCCCAGACCGACTCTACCTAAGTCACGTGACGCGCACGTTAAATTTTTTAACGCGTTATTGTTTCCAGATTAATATCATGCGTTAACGCGTTAACTTTGACAACCCTACCTAAAACTGCATCAGGCAAGTGTCTGGAGTGTGTGTGTGCGCACGCGCGCGCATTACACAAAATAACCTACAGCCTTCAAAGCTGTTGCAATCTCTACAACATCAGAGACAATCATATAATATACATATCGGTGTCTGCCCCAGGCGAGCTGCTGATACTAAGTGTTTAGCGCTTCATATAAGAGTCCAAGGCAGTGTGTCCCATATGGTTCCAGGCTTGAAACTTTTAAGGCACAAACAACATTGAGCTTCCTACTCATTACCTGGTAGAGGCTGAACCCAGTCGTATTTAGAGTCATTTAGCCATAACGGATTGAAATGACACTTGCCCATCTTTGACTGACACTGACTAGAAGTTGCTTTGCGAGCAACGACTTCAGTGGGTACGTCACAAGCAGTGTTGCCAGATCTTGTGAGACAAACAAGTAACCGAGCCTCACACAAATGACTGAATAACTGACTGTAAATGGGACTTGATTTAAAGTTCTGAATATTAGGCCTGG
The DNA here is from genome assembly GCA_027495735.1 of Lutjanus campechanus. Taxonomy (NCBI): domain Eukaryota; kingdom Metazoa; phylum Chordata; class Actinopteri; order Lutjaniformes; family Lutjanidae; genus Lutjanus; species Lutjanus campechanus. Next base: position 12,980 of record JAJHUR010139382.1, read on the forward strand.
ATGATAAAACGTTAGCAAGATATATCATCGATAGCAATAACAAAAGAGCGCGATAAAACGTTGGATAATTTGACGTGTAAATGCACAACATGGGAGCACAGAGCCCCAGCTCATCACCAACCTGTAACATCCTTGACAACGGAGAGTGATAAGAGTGACACGTGAACAGCCAATCATCTAACAGACATTCTCACCAGTGCTCTCCGCCGGACTCATTGAAACAGCCTATCATATGGACGCTATATGAGTGACAGGAAACAGCTGTGGGTTCATGTAAGTAAGAAAGGGAAAAAATAATACCTTTCAGAACGAAATTTAAGACTTGTGAACAAAATTCAATACCTTTTCAAGGCCTTAATTTGCGATCATTAAAATTAAGACTTTTTCAAGTTTTTAAGACCCCGCGGGTACCCTGGATTAAAAACGGAAGCAGATGTCGCTGTCTTTCTGCTGGACAAGTGAGCAACATTATCTTTGCGGTGCTTCACATAACAGTAACAACCGTCGGGCATTCATCATATTGTCTAATCTGCCAAAATGTACTGTTGTTGTGATGTTATCTATTTATAATTGCCGTCGAGTTGTGACTGCAGTCAAGCCAGCCGGCAGCCGGCACTCAATTTTTAGTGCGCACTATTCTAATGCTTACGGTAAATGCATTCGCTGTAAGCTGACGGGGGGAGCTTCTCATCGATGAATGTATTAAGAAAAAAAAACCCAACTTTCCTGATATAAGTAGTCCAATACACCTGTACTACTGGACAGAGTACTTCTCGAACAACATGTCCTATTACTATCAAGTACTTTTACTGTGTACTTTTGCAGTAATCCTATGTCAAGGTCTCTCATATCGACTAGAAACGCTTCATTCGTCCGATTTTGATCTTTAATAAAAATCCTATTTTTAATAAGTAGTCAAAGAGGACTGTACTATTGGACAGAGTACTTCTTGGACAACAGGTACAAATATTTCTAAGTATTTTTACTGTGTACTTTTGTAGTAATCCTATGTCAAAGTCTCTCATATCAACTATAAATATGCTTCATTCACCACAGTTTGATCTTTAATAAAAGTCATATTTTCAATAAGTAGTCAAAGGCAACTGTACTATTGGACAGAGTAGGCTACTTCTTGGACAACATGTACAAATAATACGAAGTACTTTTACTGTGTACTTTTGTAGTAATCCTATGTCAAAGTCTCTCATATCAGCTACAAATATGCTTCATTCTCCCCACTTTAATCTTTAATAAAAGTCATATTTTCAATAAGTAGTCAAAGAGAACTGTACTATTGGACAGAGTACTTCTTGGACAACATGTCCTATTACTATCAAGTACTTTTACTGTGTACTTTTGTAGTAATCCTATGTCAAAGTCTCTCACATTAACTATAAATATGCTTCATTCACCACAATTTGATCTTTAATAAAAGTCATATTTTCAATAAGGAGTCAAAGACACCTGTACTATTGGACAGAGTGCTTCTTGGACAACGTACAAATAATATGAAGTACTTACTTTTGCAGTAATCCTATGTCAGTCTCTCATATCGACTAGAAACATGCTTCATTCGTCTGATTTTGATCTTTAATAAAAGTCATATTTTCAATAAGGAGTCAAAGACACCTGTACTATTGGACAGATACTTCTTGGACATGAAGTACTTTTACTGTGTACTTTTGCAGTAATCTTGTGTCAAAGTCTCTCATATCGACTAGAAAGATATTTTATTCATCCGACTCTGATCTTTAATAAAAATCACATTTTCAATAAGTAGTCAAAGACACCTGTACTATTGGACTCAGTATTTCTTGGACAACATGTCCTATTAATGCATTTACCATAAGCATTAGAATACGTGCGCACTCCAAATTGAGTGGGTACAGTTGTCTGACGCATCAGCTAACCTTAACTTTGCAGCTTAGCAGTGTGCTAACTCACAACTTGGGTATTTCAGTTTCCTCACTGCTGCTTTAGTTTCTATGGCCGTTTACATGACAATGCGCGTCCATGAACTTCGGGGGTGCAGCCCTGGGTGGAGTAAGGGAGGGGTTGTTTACACTTCAAATATCAACAACCTCTCTACTTGTTTTCTCCCACATCGCTAACTACACCTTTAAAGCGATATTCCACTTTGCCAGAATAAGTCACTCATATATGAGTACATATATGTACTCACCACTATGCTGATGTGATGATGGGTGAAGGTCTTCAGTTCACAAAACAATCCTGAAGTTTTAGGAGAAACAGGGTAGCAGCCTCATCCAGTACAATGGCAGTGAATGGTGACCACGGATAAAACGTTTAAAAAAACACTTGGTGCAATCCAAGTGTCCACGAGCCGACATTATAAATTAACTGCAAAAGATGCCATTTACGCCATGTTTTTAGCTGAAATGTCAACTGTAGCATGTAGCTGGTAGGATGTAAACATGGTGTTGATCTCGCCAGACTTCGTATATCTCTTAATGGACGCACGTGCGGAAGTCTCGCTAGGTCGATGCCATATTTACATCCTACCGGGTTTATGCTAATGAGCCGCCCACAAATTCCTGAATGCAGAAATCTTGAAACAATTTGAAGTCTAGCTCCACAATTCAATTCTAAATAGTTAGGAGGCTTTTTACACGTTTTGAGCAATACATTTATGACCTAGGCTATGTAAGAAGAAAATGTCCAAATTCCCTTAAATACGGCCTGTATGACTGAATGCCAGAGAACAACTTCGCAATGAAGGAAAAATGGCCTACAGGATGCTGCTGGGCATTGGCAGGGCATAGACATGTGTACTTGCCCATTCCACTGTAAACACCAGCATTTTAGATAATATCAGAGGCTGATATGACAGCCCTCTTATCTACATATTGCCCGACCAGTCCTACAAGCCACGTCTGCTTCACAAAGGAACACGGGACACAAGTGATCCAAGTGTCCAGCGCCCAAGACGAATTTCCCTTTTAGGGACTGCATTAGGAAATATTTAATTTATACAACTGTTTCTTCTGTTCCTGCAATTTGATTGGACATAATTCATGAGCGCAGATAATGAGCATAAAAGCCCTGTGACTACATCATGTATCACTGAGAAGAGGACTAAGCCTTTGGTTAGAGTCAGTAGTCTGACCCGAAGAACTCAAGCAGCAATGTGAGTATCAACACTGGAAAGTCTTGTGTAGCCTGTAAAACTAATCTCTCCCTGCCTTTTTAAAATAATGTGAAAACGAGGGACATCCTGCATAGACTGATCTGTCAACATAGGACTGTGGAGTTTTGTGTGTGTGTGTGTGTGTGTGTGTGTGTGTGTGTTCTCGCGCCCTCTACCTTGCTTATCAGCTAGCTCAGCTAAAGCATGCTCGGTAATCTCAAGAGGGATTGTCCG
>JAJHUR010139382.1:16381-47516 GCA_027495735.1 Lutjanus campechanus
CGGGACACAAGTGATCCAAGTGTCCAGCGCCCAAGACGAATTTCCCTTTTAGGGACTGCATTAGGAAATATTTAATTTATACAACTGTTTCTTCTGTTCCTGCAATTTGATTGGACATAATTCATGAGCGCAGATAATGAGCATAAAAGCCCTGTGACTACATCATGTATCACTGAGAAGAGGACTAAGCCTTTGGTTAGAGTCAGTAGTCTGACCCGAAGAACTCAAGCAGCAATGTGAGTATCAACACTGGAAAGTCTTGTGTAGCCTGTAAAACTAATCTCTCCCTGCCTTTTTAAAATAATGTGAAAACGAGGGACATCCTGCATAGACTGATCTGTCAACATAGGACTGTGGAGTTTTTTGTTTTTTTGTGTGTGTGTGTGTGTGTGTGTGTGTGTGTTCTGGCGCCCTCTACCTTGCTTATCAGCTAGCTCAGCTAAAGCATGCTCGGTAATCTCAAGAGGGATTGTCCGGTGTCGCCTTGCCGTTTTCCCTCGGCTGTAGTTGGAGGACTTTTCAAACAGTTGGGTCGACTTAACCGGGCTTCACGATATGCATACCAAACGCTGAAAAACCCTCCCACCTGTTGCATCATTTGTCTGACAAATCGTAATAACTACTCCCACACGTATTAGTATCCTTGTTTGTGTTAGCCGGAGTTCGTCCTTGTGCTTGGATCGAAGAGGGATGTCAGACCGGGGAGCCATGGAAAATGTCACACAGTTTCTCCAAGGAATGGAGCTTGACAACCGGACAGCAGCACTGCTCACCGCTGCTGCCTGCGGTGTGGGAGCTCTGGTCATGCTGGTGCGGAGGGTCAGCAGCCACCGAGAGGCGGAGGAAAAGATCCAGAGAGCCAGAAACCGGAGGGCTGAGAGCCTGCAGCGCGCAGAACAAGCTGTACTCAAGTACAAAGAGTCGGTGAGAGCTGTTGGCAGGAGGGGTTGGAGATCTTTAAAACACACTTAGACACCTAATTCTGAACCAAGTTTTTGTCATTAATGAAAAGTAAATGGCAGAAGTGGCCATACAACACACGTTTTGTACTCAAACAGAAGTGCATATATTTGTGTATAGACTGGTAGAAGTAGAAGGACTGATTTCATATCTTTACTCGAGTAAAAGTGAAAACAGTACAGGTTCTGAAATGTGGTCAAAATACAAAAGTTCCTCCTTGAAGGACATTTCTGCTGGCTGTCAATGTGGAAAAAAATAACTGAAACACACCTTTTCACGTTTAACGTTGCTTTTTATCTTGTTATGTCGTTTTCATTTTGTTAAGTCTTTTATGTAATTTTTCATCTTGTTACATTGTTTTTGCCTAATAAAGTAAATGTTTATTAATGTAAAAAAGTAGTAAGCCTATTTTGAAAATCTAAGGAGTCGAGAATACAGATATTTGTGTTAAATTGAAGGGAGGAAAAGAAACATTTAAGAAAAACAAACAGATTCTTCCTCACTTCCCACCTTTGCTAAATGACAATTTCTTGCCAGCATGCCTCTCTGAGCTCTTGTAAAAGTTAATATCTGTACTACCATTCTACATCTGTCTTCGTATTCTCTCTTCGTAGTTCAGTTTTACTTTACTTGATTAGTTTCACTTGATTCCTGGATGCCTGTGGGATAATGATCAGGTTTGATCCCATAGACACTCAGTTTAGCCAAGATAGCCTAATATTGCTGTCGCACTTAACTTCAGACTACACCAAATATATTGAAAGAGGTCTGTCCTAATGCTTTAGTTTCTGACTCTGAGAAAGTCAGAAAAGCTGAACTGTGAAGTAGGAGTCTAAGAAAATATAAATCCATCAGAGTATTTTGATATTATGTTTTGTACTGTAATTGATTATCAAATAAAATAAACTGAATATCAGCACGGCTGTGATTCGGTTGTTGGCAAAAGGCTGCAGCTGTGCTGATATTCAGTACAACAGCATGACCTGCTTGGAGCCCCCCTGGGAGGCCCGCCTCCCACTTTTAATACCTCTTATATAAATAATACAAGAGATGGTTACACTGTAGGCTATATTATAATGTCAGGAGAAAAGGTGCTTGTCGTAGACTCTTTTTGCTGCAAGACATTCTGAGCTGTCAAAGCAGGAGGAAAATGAGTTAATAACATACAGTATGTTGTTTTTCCAGTTAGTGAGGCAGCTTGAGGGTTTTCAGTGTTTCACACGCATATATTTAAAGGATAACTTCGGTATTTTTCAACCTGGGCCCTATTTCCCCATGTGTATGTGTGTGTATGATTGACAGCTGCAACTCGTTTTAAAATTGGTGCGGAATTGAGGGACGCGGATGCAGCCGGCAGCTGCGAAACGAGTTATAACGGTAGATATCGGGGCAAATTGGTCTGTCAAAGTTTGTGCATTAAACATGCTTTTTTTCACCACAGTCCAGCTCAGATCACCAGTGTAATTTATCCAAGTTATCCTTTAACTTGTGTGGCCGCCCAAGTAAGTTGAAGAACTTAGGTATTTTTCAACCTGGGCCCTATTGCCCCAAGTGTATTTGTGTGTGTGATTGATGGGGACAACTTGTGTTGAAATTAGTCCAGTATTGAGGAAGACTGATGCAACCAAGAATCAAGCTACAATGTGATTCTTGGGGGCAAATGTGCGTCATCAGGGTTCATCCTCTTTAAGTGTTTGTTTTTGCTGCTGGCAGACTCAGATCGATAGGATAAATCTCTGACAACAGCATGGGAAGAGTTTCTCTTACCCTTCAGTTATTCGGGGCTGTGTATAACCAAATCTCGTTTAACGTGACGTCTCATTCTGAAATCTTGCAGGATCTCGCGTGTTGCAAGAAGACAACAGAGGCGACGTGAGTGAGAGTGACCAGGAGCAGATTGAGTCAGTAGTTCAGTGTTATCAAAATGCTTTGATTATCATGGATGAATATTTGGATGAGGATGAGACTTCTGATGGCTGCACGCAGCGGGCAGAGGAGGGTGAACCAGCTGCATATACATTTCTTTTACACTACTCTTTTACACAAAGTTATTAGTTATGTTGTTGGTTATTAATGGTTCTTACATGTATTTGTAGGGCTATATACGCTTCTTGTATACATACAGTATGTGCAGTCATGAATACTTTAAGTTATGTTAGATTCACGGAGGGAGAAGACATCCCGTTGTGACCCATTCTAGTTTATAACTCTTTATAACTTTATAACTTTGTGCTGTATTTATAGATAAGCTTTGCAAGCCATTGTTGACTTTGTTTTGAAAATGTTACTTTGTGCCATGACTCTCCTAAGAAAAAAAAAAAAACCCACACATAATATTAGTGTCTACTTGTGGTTCACCTTCTCATTCACATGAATTCACTTGACAGTTTTAGGCGAATGCGGCTATAATGAAAACAGTGGTGTATAATTTTTTTTTTACATTATCATGAGCACTTAGATTTGGAATGTCAGTTTATTTTCTTTTTATACTGGACTGCATCACTGTGGCTTGCAGTGCTGCCTTGTGATGAACAACATAAACAATAAAGAAATTAGGTTTTATTGTTCATGAAACAGTAGTTCATGTGTAATGGAATTTTTGCATGTTTGTATACTTTTATCCTTTATACTTATAATTTGATGTAGTTAGTCTGTAGTCTTAGCTGTTTTACTGTTGGATTGATCAAAGGATGACCTGGTGGGTCAGCTGTTGTAGCCCGGCCGATCCTGCACCCCCTCGGTAGATAAGCAAATGGCAGGAGGCTGTAAAATCCTGAGATGGGTCACCACCAGGTTTATTGTACCAACTGTTTCTTTCCCTTTTACATTTTAAATAAGTTCTGTAGAGTTCAACCAACGGCCAGAGACATGTTAGGGTGTAAAACAGGGCGAAAGCATTCAATCAGGGAGCAATCAGGGAACTCCAAACTGCTTTCTGCCATGCGGTTCTGTGTATTATGTCTCCTCTCTATAGAGAATAAACACTCGGTGCATGCAACCTTGCCAGTCTTGTTTTTTTACTCTATAGGCAGTCCGGAAAAGATGTCCACAACACATGAAACATATTATTTCCGTTATTTCCTTTTTCTTGCTGATTTTAAATGAGTGTTTTGGTTAATTAATATTTTTATTATTACAATGATTAAGTACATTATTTGCCTTGAAGGGAGGAAAATTGTTGTACTTACCCTTTAGAAGAAAGAGGGCGAGTCTTGAAGACATGCTTTATGGAGTCTGTAGGAAAATGTGCTTGTGTTGACCTATGGGATTTTGTTCATCCAAGTTGCAAAAAGTAGATGGACATGTTTTTGGCAGCTCATGTTTAGGGTGCAACACTGACAAAATAATTTCTTTATTGATGTAGACAGTAAACAGTTGTCCAATGTTTTTCATTTGTGAAGATTTTTTAGTTAATTGAGAAAAGGCATGGCTTTTTGCCCATTGTGAACTTGTTTTCCTCACATATGTCGCTTTGTCATAATGTGTGTGTATGTGCGTGTCTTTTCTAGCATCCAGTGACTGACACTGCTCAAATCTTGACGCTGTCCCTGTCTGAGCTGACAGAGCAACTGAAGGAAGGCTCTCTGACCCCTGAGGAAGTGTTGTACTCTTACATGGAAAAGGTTCAACACGCAAAATAACACAACTCATACATTACATCTCGTCCTGTGTTTATGTCTTAAGAACAGGTGAAAAAAGTTTTTGCCATGATAATATGTTTTTTTTTTCATCTGTGAAACAGGTGGGAAGCAAAGTTTTGCCAAGTGAAAAAAAGTTTTACTGTGTTTCTTTCTACTGTAAAATTTGGGATCATAATATGTGGATCTTTGGGGATTGGGGTTCAAGGCATTTGGGCCACAGTAGGTTTCATGTGCTGCTAAAAATATAAATATTCATCTCCTTGTACAAAACCAGTCTTTTGAATGTTTTTGTCTGTGTGTGTTTCGCACAAAGGCCCTGGAAGTACAGAAAAAGTTCAACTGCTGCACTGGGATCTTACTGGAGAGTTTTGACCAGCTGAAAACTGTTGAATCCAACAAGGATGGTCTCTTGTATGGAGTTCCAATCAGCATCAAAGAAAACATTGCATACAAGGTACAGTATTAATATATGATATAACTCTTCAGTGTCACCTTCTTGCAAGTAGGTGGTAATTACCATTTCACATATTTGAACTTTCTTAGAAATTGCAAATTTACCCCAAACTTCATGGTATATATGTGATAATTAGCAAGTGTCATAATTGATTTTTTTTTAAATTATCCCAATTTATCAAAAATTACCCCAACAATATTAAATAATTATATTCCACTATTTTTAAATAAACAAAGGGTAATTACTACTTGCTTGCATGAAAACATTTTCAAATTATCACATACATACACATGCTACATGAAAATGGTACTTGCTAATTATCACATACTTAAACATGAAATAAGGGGCAATGTGTGGGTAATTTCTAAGAAATGTCAAATATATTACTTTGTAATTTCAGTTTTTACCATGAAATTATGGGACTTGGAAATTGAGGCGTTATCGGAAATTACACTGACAGGGTTTCCAGACATGTATGCTCTTGTAAAAGTATGATGGCATTCTTAATATAGCTCATGTTTACTGTATTTCTTTAATATGCTCGTCTAATACCTCGCTCACCACGCTCTCTTTGCCTGTTTTCCTTTTACAACACAAGAATCACGAATGTTCCCGTGGTGTGGTCATGTATCTCGACCAGCCTGCCCCGAAGGACAGCGTGCTTGTTGAAGTTTTGAAGAGACAAGGAGCTATCCCCTTCATCCGAACAAACGTGCCCCAAGGCCTTTTATCGTAAATAATTAAATCAAACTACTGTATCATCAAGTTAAACATTACGTTTTACATGTGCAAAGGCTATGATGCTTGTTTCTTATCTGTGGTGTTCTTTTATTGCATCATCTCTAGTTATGACAGTAGTAACCCCATTTATGGGATGACCGTGAACCCCCACAATGTCCAGAAGACATCTGGAGGGTCGTCCAGCGGGGAGGGAGCTCTCATCGCGGGTGGAGGCTCTGTGCTTGGTATAGGCGGTGATATAGGGGGAAGTATCCGTATTCCTGCCTCATTCTGTGGCATCTGTGGCTTTAAACCAACTGCAGGTCGGTTAAGGTGAGTGTCTCTGCTTTGTTCAGTTGTGTGGACAATTTTACAGTCATAATACTTTTGCACTACATCTCGACAACAACTTTTGTTCTGTTTAGAGGATCTGATTTCTTTGTGCTTTGGTCAGTTCACAGGGTATACTCCCCATTTATCAAGGGCAAAAATCAGGTAATTTAGAGATCATTATCATTATTGGCAACACAGTGCTACATGTGTTGTCTGAAATATTAAGCTACTTTTTTTTTTAATGTTTCTTACTAAATTAGTGCTGTCATCTTCTGGACCCATGGCGAGGGATGTGGACAGTCTGGCTCTGTTTATGCAGGCTGTGCTCTGCGACCACATGTTTTCCTTGGACCCCACGGTTCCACCTGTACCTTTCAACACACAGGTATGTGCACCAGTGGACCAGTAACTTCCTGCAGACACAGACTGGTTTGCACCAACAACTACAACTAATCTTAGATTTAATCAATCTTGATTTAATCTAAGATTAGTTGTATTTGGAGTTTATCAAAACTAGGCTTAAAATGTGTAAATGCAGATTTAAAACGAAGCAGAGCTCAGTTGCACAGTTGCAGTTGTTTCATAAATGCAAGTTCAATGATTTACAATGAAATTGAATAGAATTTAATCAATATGGAGATGCTGTCTTAGCAAAAGTTTAAAAAAAAAACAGACAAAAAAACTAAAAAAAAATCAAACAAAAAAATAAATAAATAAATAAATTGAAGTGCTGCTGGGACTCAGGAAAAGGAGGAGACACCATTAACTTTTGGCTGCTCTTTATTCCTTAACAAAACCTTATATTGTTTGCTAGCTAAAGTTAGCCAAAAACCTAACAAAACATTACATTGTTTGGCTGCTAACACTAGCTAAAAAGTTAACATAATGTTAGACTAAAGTCAGTTAGCCCCGTTAGCCTACTCATGACAGCTCTGCAGAGAACCTCTAATTTCTCCTCCTTAGGAAAAAACTTGTTGGCTGAATTAATGGAGCAATTTTATTTTTTTGTTTAATACATCACAAAAAGACAGCCATGTTAAACCTTCTTTTAAACTAGTTTAAAAAAGTGATGCAACATATTTTAAAGTTAAACCATGATTTAATCAGGTTTGAAAATGAGTCCTTGTTGGTACAGCCCAGCCATAATGTGTTAATTATTCAGCTTTAGTGGTGCTGTATAGTCAATGTAGTTATCTATGAAGACGTCAGGCTGACTGTTTAAAGCCTTTAGCTGCTGACTTTAGCTACATATTTACTATGTGTTCACATATGAGACTGATCTCAATCTACTCTTTAACTCATGGCAGGAAAGAAAATAAGTGTATGTCCTAAATGCTGAAAATGTTACAACACACAGTGATATTTTATACAATGATGTGTAAAATAACTTTCCGTTGACTGTTTCCACATCACAATCCCCCTGTGCGCAAAGCCAGATCTATAAAGAAATATTCTTTCAAAGAACTTTACTGGCCATAGTAAACCCCAGCAAACCTCAACCCCAGCAAGCATTCTCGGATAAATTTAAATCTTGTATCACCAAATGGCAAAAACAAACTCACTACTGCTCCTGTGGCTGAATGAGAATAAATCCCTGCAGACGGGTTCCTGTGAGGTGTCCTTCCAGAGGAGTTCTGGCTGACTCATGTGTTAAGCTAGGCCTAACACAGATCCTTGTACGCATCAGTTTATGAACACACAGTGATGAGATCGACTCCTAATGCCAGTCATCTATCAGAAACAAAAGGTCTGGTCAGATGTTACAAACTGCAGTTTCCTTTATAGCTACGAGAATTATTTGAGCAATTGTGTTTCAGAATATTGTCTCATGTTATAAATAGTGAGGAAGGGGAGCATAATGAAACCTCTGGTGACGTTTGCTGCCTGTTGTTTGCACTATGAATGTTCCCTCTGGGGGAAGGTGTTCTGCTGTGACGATAATGAGTTCACCTATATAACGTGCAGGGGAGACAAAGGCACTATATTATGCATGTTTATGTTGATTTATCATCGTGATTAAAAAAAAAAGAAGAAACTTATCTGGCCCTCTGACAGTGAGCCAAGAACTGAGTTTTAAGATTAAAAGCCCCCCAAAAAAGCCTCAATCTTGTATCCATACATATTTATTAGTTGTGTACCAAAAACGAATTTATTTATGTGTGTTTCCATTTAGACATCTCCCCACTGATCTGAGATTTCTTGTCTCCAGGTATACCAGAGCTCCAAACCTCTGAGGATTGGTTACCTTGAAAACGATGGCTTCTCACAACCGTCTCCAAGCATGCTCCGAGCTGTTAGAGAGGTCAAAGCTCTCTTAGAGCAGGCAGGGCACACTGTAAGAACACATCACTCACAGACACACAGATACTGTATGGTCTGCAGCCACATAAAACATGTGATATAGGCTATTTGTTTTTATGTTGTTACCTTTTTCCCTCTGTGTCATTTGTGCCTGTAGCTGGTGCCCTACAGTCCTCTAAGGGTCAGTTACATCTTCTCTGATCTGATGATGAAGACCGTTGCAGCAGATGGAGGCGACACCATTTATAAACTTATGTGAGTTGAAGTTCTCTTTGTAGTTATTCTTAATAACCTAATTCTTTTGATAACTATGTGTACTTAAAGTGTCAGAGATGACAATATGGCTTATCGGAGCCATGGTCCCCTAATACTACATAAGACAGGCAAACAGACTCATGAACGACCTGCGGACCTGACCTGAGGTCCTGCGGGATCAAAAGCACCTTCTTCTGCCCATGCAGTTCTAGAGAAGAAACTATTTATTGATTGACTTCATGTTTGCTGTGGGTCCAGGACCCATTTATTAGGATTCCTAATTTTAAGTACCTGTTACAGGCGTAGGTGCACGCTGTCTGTCATTTTGATGGAGACACACACAGGTACAGCAGACGCAGATTTCCTCATGTGCTCTGTCTATTTTCATTTTACACAGTATGCAAATTAACTTTCCTAAAATAATAGTAATCTGTTTTTTTTTCTTCAGATGATATTAAGTAGATAACTAATAATGCCATAAGAAAGAAGTAAATATTCCTACATTAGTTCATTCTTGGGGACCCCAGGTGGTAGTCCTTCTATGTTAAATCTGTTGCTAGGATGTGTGTTAATAACTCGCTTGTGTGTAACGACCTGCTGGCAACTGAAAGGGAAGCCTCTTCCCACACATGCTCACTCCCAGTATTTCTTAGAGCTGTTCAGGATGGGTGATAGAGGGTGACCTCCAACAGCCAGTCCCTTCCCAAGGGCTTGATGGCAGCTAAGGAAAAGAAACCCCTGAACTTAATTTTCAAGACAGTGGAGGTGAGGTGTGGATGGCCAGGAGCCACTTTTTCAAAATTAAGTTACATTTTGAGTTGGTATTGTTTTGGCATGATCAGTCTTTATATAATAGAAGGATTATACCCCAAAACAACATTTTATCTGCATTCTGGGTTGGACTATCTAGAAACACCCAATTTTGAGATTTAATTCAATCTGGATAATTCTGATATAGATCAAAGGTTTTGAAATACTGGCCCCAGGGGAGAAATATGGAGTGAAACTTAGTTGATTGAATATGTTTTATTTAGGGAAAATAACCAAACAAGGGTTTGCTGAAGCTGTTGTACTGACCTTTATTTCACTCGAATTCAGCTTGGATCCTTTTTTATTAGTTACTCCCCCTCTCATGGTTAATGATTAATTCCGAGGTTGGGCGTGCCAGAAAAAGTTTGAGAATCATTTCCTTAAAAGAAAATGTTAGCACAGACTGAAAAGAAAGTCATAAGACAGGCAGGTGGGGGCAGGGCCCAGTATAGTGCTGACCACCTCTCCCACGTAAAATCTCTCTTTTTTTTTTCTTTTGTACTTTTAAACCGCTTCCCTCCTGCACCTTGACAGTTGCATATACACTTACAGCTACAATCACACTTGGAGTTTTATGACAGGCTGCTCTGCCCTGTTTCTGCAAACCTTTTGTCAATTACAACAGTTAATCAAACTTTTCATAACAATTTGTTGTTACTCCTCCCCTCTCTGTCGGTATGTGTTGCATACAGGGACAGACGCACCATCCAAATTGTAGCAAATATCAAACAGAGAGAGTCAGATTTTCCTTCTTGCCTTAGGATCCTTGGGCTGTCTTAAGCTCTGCATCATCTCTAACTATTTGTTTTGTTTATATGTGATGAACCTACAGAGAATTATCACCTGTATCTGGAGGTCTCCTTGGCTTTAAGGAGCTTTACAGCGAGTATCAGCTGAACTTTTAGCTGGCCAGTCTGCAGCATTACTATTTTTGGTTTGCATACATTGCTCTTGTAGTATTGATTTTAGCTCATTGGTACCAACTGGCAGACAGACACATGTATAGACTAATGAAACTAGTGGATCATTGGGCTGCTAAAAAGCCCAATATTTCACTCAGGAGTTTGTGAAGACCAAAAAAAGATAAAAAAATAATGAATTTACGTGTGTGTGAGAGGTTGCTAGAAACACAACTCCAGTTGAATGATGTTGTGGCTCCATAACTGCTGGATGTGTAAACAAGCAACATTTTGCTATCAGGTTTCACATATCAGCTGGTGAGGTGATGCTACATCAATGTTGTGTCCACAGTTTGATTCTACTTCCCCAAAGTGGCCAAAATGAGCAGTTATTTCAGTTTTAAGAACATTTATGCATGTGTGCAGTCTAAAATAATGATTAGTTTAATAGTTTTATACAGTTAAAAGGCACAAAAAAAAAGTATTTTGTATCAGAAGTTATCGTTAAAAAACGATATATTTCATAGTTGTTGGACTGTTTCAGGGTATCTATACCCTGTAAACTCTTGACTGGACAGTTAATTAATACTCTGAAACGTTTAGTCTTGCATCACACCTTTATTTCAGGATCACCCTAGTTCTATTTTTTTAAACAGTGTTTTATTTAGACAGGAAATACAGCCTTTACGTCCATTTAATGTAAAGTAAAAATTGCTGTACAGACACAAAACAAAAAAGAAAGAAAAGGAAAAAAAACTCAAAACAAGAATGTTCCTTCTGTTCTTAAAAAAATGGTAATCTATTCAAAATTGAGTATATTAATTACAGTAGATGCAAAATATAGCAAGTGTATAGAAGAAAAATAAAAATTCTACAAGCCTGGAAACTGCGTTGTCCACGGGAACTAGTCTTTCACTCGGTCATCTGATAAATCTAAATCCTTAACATAATTAATGAAGGAGCTCTGTATATTCTCACATGAACACATTCTTGAGTGGAATCATCAACATAACCCATGACATTGATGCTTTGATGACAAACTGTGGCCAAATTAACAATGAAATCAAATAATATCAGGATTTAGAGACAGTTCCAATAAAAAGTAAAACTGAACAAAAGTAAGTAAAGTGAATAAATGTAAATAACTTGCAGTGGTTAAAGGACAATATAAATGAAAACTAGATTTAACAAGAGTTGTTTAATGTACAACTAACCTTGAGTTATAATATGAGTGATAAAATATTAATGAAATGCAAATATTTTATACTGTTTACCTGCTCAGTAAATATCTCCTTAAGCTGGATTCAAAAAAACATATAAAAAAGACATGAAATTGAAATGTCAGACTATGACCTACTGTATGTAGCTTTATTTCAACAAGTAGTTTCATCGTTCACTCAGGTAATTGAAAAATAGAAGTGGAAAATTGTTTCATATGTTCCTGAGTGTGGGGAGCCACCTGAATTTGGGATCACTCACTTGAAAAGGCTCCAAATAGCCTTTCCAATTGATTTAACTCCTCCAACTACAGTTTCACCAACTTTTACCAGCGGTAGTAATGGATTAAATTCCTCAGCTTCGTCTCTGGCCGCATTTTCATACCTGACTTGCACCAATCTTGCTCCATCATTCAGGTTTCTTGTGTGCTGCTCCTTTAGTAAGTTAATCATGTTTGCCATCTCGCTTTCTCTCGCCTTTCTCTCTCTCTTTCTTTCCCTCTCCATTTCCTCCCACATCTTCCGTCTTTCCTCGTTCATCTCCTCCTTCGCCCTCTTCCTATCCTCCTCCATTTGTTTCCTCGCCTTCTCCCTCTCAGCCTCTTGTTGCTCTTTCAGTTTCTTCATCTCGGCATCATATTTTTCCTGAATCTTCTTCTCCACTTCCTCTTTTTCTTTACGTATTTGCTCTTCTTTCTCTTTCAGGCGGCGTTGTTTCTCCTCTTCAATTGCTCTCTCGGCCTCTTGGAACATCTCGTTGGTATAGTGGCTTCCTCCGTTCTTCTGTACTATGTTTCTGATCTTCTTCAGCAGCTCAGTGACCTGAGAGCGATCCTTTAGCGTATTATTGAAGACATGGTACTGGTTGTTACATCTGGCCACAAGTTCTCGAAGCTCGTTGCTTTCACTCAAGAAGTCCTCAATAGTGGTGTCGACAAGAAGGTCACCACCAGTAAAGAGAACCATGCTGTATTTGTCTGCTGCCTGGCCAAAGATTTCTTGAATCTTCTCCACCGTCTGCTTTTCCTCTTCAGTATATCTGCCCAGCCTGATGACCACCAGGAACACATGGGGTCCAGGAGCAATGTAAGAGATGCACTGGCATACATCTTTAGTTGTTTTATCCTCACCAAACCTGGTGTCGAACAGGCCTGGGGTGTCAATGACAGCAACCCGCTGCCCATTCACCTCACCTTTGCCTTTAGCACAATCAATAGTCATGGACTTGGCGCTGAACTTTGATTCAAAGCACCTTCGTCCCAGAATGGTGTTTCCAGTAGCGCTCTTCCCAATTCCAGTCTTCCCCACCATCACTATCCTCAGCTCCTCGTCATTTGTTCTGCTAGATCCTGTGTAGAAAAGTGAGCGACAGTGAGTAAGAATCTACATCTTGAGAATTGGGACAAATCATGTCCGACCAAAGAAACTCTAAAAACACTGTAATTCTAATTTTTGGTGAAAATTCTGTTTTAAGGATTTATATTTATAAAATGTATGTATGAAATATATGTAACTTGTAAAATAGTTTGGTCTGTTTTAAATTATTGCATTTCTTTGTTTAAAATATTTTTTGGGCTTTTATGCCTTTATTTATCGGACAGCTGAAGATAAAACAGGAAAGAGAGAGAGAGAGAAAGAGAAAGACTGGGGGAGTGACATGCAGAAAAGGAACATAGGCGGGAGTCAAACCCACAGCTGCTGCAGAGGACTCACAGCCTCAGTGCATGGGGTGGATGCTCTGCCAACTGAGCCACCAGGCCACCAAATTATTGTATTTCTAGACTTGCACTGTGCCTGAAAAAACCCTTGTCCCAGACAAGAATTCACATTTCACATTTCAAACAACTGAAAATGCTGCTAAAATCTAAAACTAACAAAATTGTGTCCCAGATTTTAATTCTTATTTAGAAAAATGGGCAGGGATTAATCAGGCATTGAAAGGGTTAGCTATACTCTAAGGACCCCTTTCTCACTTCCTTTTTTTTTTTTTTTAATAAAAGTTAGGAATAATGTTGGAGCACAAAACATGTCAACTCTAAACCAAAGCTAAACAAATATTACACAGTATTTTCAGAGTGTGTAGTTTGATTAGCATTTGGAGAACCAACAACGACAGTGTCATAAGTAGTTTGACATCATAATAATGCTGATTGGGACAACATACAATCATAAGCACTTCAAATTCGTGTACTACTAAAAATAATAATAATGATAATAATATAACTATTATTATTATTTTTATATTTTTTTAATAATCAATCAATCATTATAGAGCTAATTAAATAATTTTGTATTTAATGCAACAAAAAACAAAATGTGTCTTACATTTTTTATATTATAGTACTATGACTTTTTGTGTTTCTGACTGAGTTGACAAAAATCAAGTCCTCAGCTGCAAAAAACTGTAATAAAAAATTAAATCACTAGGAGGTTGGCCTGTTATAGGATTTAGTAACCTAGAATGTGATAATAAGAAGAGTAATGATCAAAACCCCCTTAAAATACATATTTGTCCCAATTTCAAAGAATGAGTGACATACGTACATTGTGCCTAAAGGGATAGTTTGGATGATTAGATGAGGGGTTGTATGAGATTCTTACTGATAGTCAGTGTGTTACCTCCAGTAGATGCCCATTTGTAGACATCCCATAAACAGATGCACCAATGCCTCCTCATATTTGTTGTTTTGACAAATTTGACCAAATTGACAGAGACTAAAACCAAAGACTTTGCGTGTATATATTTATTTCATTTGAGCTAGTTTTGGAAGTGCACAGCATTGTTTCAGTTAGTCTTCATTTAAATTGAAAATTGACCTATAAAAAAGGCAGAACAGTTAAGTCAAAAAAATGAAAAAATAACCTTCTAAGTATCAATTACTCAGTCACATTCAGGCCATATGTCGGCTCACAAGTGCGCAGAGGCATACGTTGCAGCTGCATTAAAAAATCAAAGGTCAAATTGATAAGATGGCTCGCTACTCAAGTAGGCAAATTGGTCCAACAAGACAAAAGGATGTTATGCTAATAGTCAGTAAGATTAAGTATGCTGACATCTGTGCATTATTTGACTATATGAAAATTTGTACTACACTGCACTGTATCTGTCTGACAGGAGTATTTCACAGTAACATCATTCATAATGACAGTCTCACTTATAGTTTCACTTTATTGGGTGTGAATGCTTTCAGCATCACATTCACACATTCACATTCTAGGTTACTAAATCCTATAACAGGCCAACCTCCTAGTGATTTAATTTTTTATTACAGTTTTTTGCAGCTGAGGACTTGAATTTTGCTTTCAGCATTCACACCCTATGTTATTCTGTCACCGTTTTTGAACAAACATTCAAATATTCTACATAATTCAAATATTATATTTTCATGTCAGCTATTCAGTGTAGCGTCAGCAAACATTCAAATATTCAAATCATTCAAACTTTATTGTATTCAAGACAGCATTGCAGTGTAGCTTCAGCTTGAAGCATTCACACCCACAATTTCTTTAGGAATTGCTTCTCTAGTTTCTATTAGATGTCCCTCCAAAATCTTGAAAGATGTACTTTCTTTGCATCCAGTGTGCTTATTTTTCTGCTCATTATGGTTGACATAAATCCCAGGTGGACCAGGAGCTGCTCAATGTGAGCAAAGTCAAACATTTGACTACACGTGTTGAGCAGTGCCCCGAATTTCACACGTGAGGGGCTTCATGTTTGAGGATTTATTTGAAAAACAAACCTTTACCATAACAGAATAATAAGGTTGATAATATAATAGTTTGTTTCTGGGACATCACTCAGTACATCCAAGAAAAAATTTAGTTGATTGCACAGCTTAATTTAAAAGCACATGTTTCAAACCTCCCTGCAAAAGAGGACAAATCATGATCTTGGAACAAAAGGGCAATATGTCAGTAATACAGAATGATAATTATGTCTTTGCAGTTCTGACCAGTAATTAGTCTATTATTTGATCAGTGTGATATTACCATAAAATAAATTTACTTTAAAACATGGATACAATATCAGGACTTACCAAAGTTGCTGGCCATGTTTGGGTTAAAGAGTACCGATTAGATGCTGCAGCTCAAGTGAAGGCACAGAGTTCAGTGTCTGCTGCAGGCCTTTTATGCACCTAACCACGCCCACAAACACCTGCACTGGCCTGCCATCGAATGTAAAACACATTTTTTTTGTGGCTTTTAAGTTACAGGAGGATTTCTTTTAAATAGATGGGACATTAAATTAAAATACATTCAAAATGAAATATACAGTCTTTGATCATTTTGGATCAATATATCTAGTAAGAGAACAAGGGACATTTCATCTGAAAAATGCCACATCATAATCAAAGTATAAGGTAAATGGATACATGTGTATCTTTTTCCAGACACCAGCAGAAAGAGAAACAGGCAAAAATTACATTTATATATTTTGCAGGTGTTCCACCTTCAACAATTTACAAGAAATGGCAGAAGTTCTTTCAAACTGTAACTGTACACATCATTCCTCATGGGATGAAAATGAAACTGTTTAATTTAAATAAGATAATATCCCAAGCAGGGAAATTGTGTTGTTGTTGCAGCAGCAGCAGATAATACACTTGTCACTTTTGCTTTTACACAAAAATCCTCATTTTCTTATTTATATATTGTTATATTTTATCTCATTCCATTTTTATCTTTTCTTTCTTTTCCTTTATCTTTATCGCTAGTGTTTGCACAGCTTAGCTGACCTGTTTTTTCTTTTACAGCAGGTAATAAAAACCCGTTGACCCTGTGTACATATGACTAATAAAGCAATGAAACTTAACTGAAGTGAGTGGCAGCTGTCTGTTGCCTGATGACCTTGGCTGTGGGCACTCTTCTGCTGTATTTTTTATACACTATATGTTGAATTATGTGCTTGCCTGTCTCGATTTCTCTATGCATAGTACCAATCTATATGATAAATACATGGAAATAGTCAGACATGATCCTAAGTATGAAAAATAGCGTATGAATCAGCATTAGTCAGTCTGCTGCTTATCAGACTTGAGCCTTTGTATTGACCTCAGCTTCGTCACCAGGAGGCCTCTCCGCTAACTCACCCCTCCCTCCTCCATTTACAAGAAATGGCAGCAGTTCTTTCAAACTGCAGGTAATACTGCACACAATTGTTCACCCTATGCAATGAAAATGAAACAGTTTGTTTGAGATAAGGTAAGATAAACCTTTATTCATCCCCATCCACCTAATATTAAAATATTGTGTAGGCCCTCCTCGTTTTGATTAAAACTGTTTGAGGGTGTCCTGTGGTACCAGGCACCAAGCAGCAGACCCTTTTAAGTCCTATAAGATTCATGGAAGGTCCTCTGGGGATCAGATTTATTGTTCTAGAATATTCCACAGATGCCCTGATCTGATATGATATGATCTGGGGAATTTGGATGCCAAGTCAACACCTTGTCAACATTAGACCACCTTCTTTCTGCGCTCCCTGGTCCAGTTCTGGCACTCATTTTCCCAGCGTAGGCACTTTTGGTGGTGGACAGTGGTAGCATGGACACTTTGACTGGTCAGTGGCTACGCAGCCCCATGCACATCAAGCTATCACCTTTCAATTGTAACCAGCATTAACTTGTTCAGCAGTTTGACCTACAGTAGCTCTTTTGTGGGATCAGACCAAATGGGCTGACTTTCGCTCCCCACGTGTATCCGTGATCCTTTGGCATCCATGACCTTGTCGCTGGTTCACCAGTTGTCCTTCCTTGGACCAGTTTTGTTTGGATACTCTGAGCCAGTTGTCTAACCTGACTGTTCACTTGCTGCCTAATATATCCCACCCCAGACTGGTGCCACTGTAATGAGGTGATCAGTGTTATTCACTTTACCTGTCAGAGGTTTTAATGTTGTGGCTGATCAGTGCACATCGTGTGGTCTACACTTGCCTGCTGCACCTTTACAGATTTATTTGAAGGGCAGTGTTGGTCAGTTGTTCCACCACTTTGGTCCAGACAGAAATATCTCAATATCTACCTGATGGATTGCCATGAAATTTTGCACATCAATGGTGCCCCGAGGACAAATCCTACTGACTTTAGTGGCCCTCTGACTTTTTCTCTAGTCCCATCATAAAGTTAAAAAGTTTGAGTGAAATGACCACTCTAGAGCTATAAGATGGATTACTATTAAAATTTGGAGCACATTTACTGCGTGTTACACTCGTGTTGCACTTGTCAGGTTAAATTCTTGATTGGTCCAATACTTTGGTTTACTTTGTCTTTAGTGCTAATTTGCAAGTGTTAGAATGTCAACATGCTGCACAACAAAGATGGTGAACATGGTAAGCATGCCTGCTAAACATCAGCATGTTAGCATTGTAATTGTGCGCATGTTAGCATGGTTAGCCTCACAGAGCTATAATATTACTTTTTTTAACACCATGTTCTCAAACTTTATCATATTTGTGTAACTATTACAGTAAACCATATTAACATCCCCTTGAACAGATTGTTGTATTGTGTGCCATTGATCCCTTACTGTTTCTGTTTTAGGAGGTTGGGCCCCATGGACCCCGTTATCAAAATGCAGTTCATGCCTTTCCATTTTCCTAAGTGGGTGAGGAAGATGGTGTCATTCCTCCTCAAGCCCCTGGTGAGTTCTCTCCTTCTGTGACAGACTAATGAAAATTTAATTCTTCATCAAAGTATGAAATTTGAAAACTTACCTTGATAAAACTGTTGCTGTGTTTTTTTAAGTTCTTTTTTTGTTGTGCTTATCTTTTGCAGTCTCCTCGTGGCTCCATGATCTTAAAAGCTCTCAGTGGACTTGGGTGAGAAACTAATAATAGTTTGTGCTCGAGGTTTTGTTATTCACATATTGTATGTAATGGAATAAAATAACAGAACACACTGATTCTTTCTGTGCCTTGTTTTTAGATCTGTTCAAGAGCTGTGGAACCAGCATGCTGCTGTCGAGGTAGTTTTAATTGTCCGCTTATGATGCTTATGCATGTGTGAATGCATACAGGTGAAATTGACTTCTCTTGCATTTTCTTTAGGACTACATTGAAAGAACGATAGCAGAGTGGAAAAGATGCAACATTGATGTGGTGCTGTGCCCTGCTTTGGGACCAGCTTTCAACCATTTACACTGTGGCAAGCTCCCCAGTACGTTACCATGAACAGTTTTGTGTGTGTGTGTGTGTGTGTGTGTGTGTGTGTGTGTGTCTGCGTGTCTGCGTGTCTGCGTGTGCATGTGTGCGAAATACCTGACAGGGCAATGAATGATTAAAGAGAGGTACGAGATTAAATGGTGTCTGTCTTTATCACAGCACTGTACATGATCATACTTATGATTATTGCACTGAATAGCAATAATATTACTACTGAAAAACCCAGTCTAACACAGGGAACAACCTGTTTCTACTTTTTTCCTTCCAGCTGTTCTCACTTACACCATGCTTTACAATGTCCTCAACTTTCCTGCCGGGGTTGTTCCTGTTTCCACGGTGACGGCAGAGGATGAGGAGGAACTGAAGCACTTTAAGGGCATTCATCAGGACCGCTGGGACAAGATCTTCAAACAGGTGAGAAACATGCGCCAGTGAAAGGGGACTCATGTGAAAGGATATAATACAGTTATTTCATTGTAACTTTCAAAGGGACAGTTTGAACAACTTGTGACAAGTCAACAAGCCTTTCTGACTCTGGTCGGAGGCACCAGTGTTGACCAGTCAGATTCAGCGAAGAGCACGCCACCCCTGGCCACCTCTCTGGCCCTGCCCCTGCACTCATGTTCCTGTTAGGGCATTTTATTTCTCTTAAAACAGTACTTCCACAGTTGGTCAGTAGGTGGAGGCAGAAGACTGTGATGGTTCTGGTTGCCAGCTGTTGACTGACTGGTTCCTGTGTTTGTTTTCAGGCTGTGTCTGGAGGCGAGGGTCTGCCTGTGGCGGTGCAGTGTGTCGCCCTGCCGTGGCAGGATGAGCTCTGCCTGCGCTTCATGAAGGAGGTGGAACAACTAGTCAAACAAAACAAAAATTAAACCCTCGAGGCCACAGGTGGGGTTGCTAACTTCAGAGGCTTCTGAATTTGCTTTGAATGCAGCCAGTGAATGGAAACACACACAGTAAGGCAGTCTCTGAAATCATTACTGATGAAGGTTTTATCTCAAGTACTGTGGTAATAACTGCACAAAACACAAAACTTGCTAAAAACATTAGTTGAAGGGGCAGATGTTTAGCTCAGTTGGTAGAGTGTCTGCCCCATGAATGGAGGCTGCAGTGGCTGCTGGTTCGACTCCCGCCTGCGGCCCTTTGCGGCGTGTCCTCTGTTCTTAAAGTTTAGCTCACTAACTAACTTCTGCTCTTTAGAGAAATGATAAAGATTTAATGAACGTTAACTATTAAACTGTTAAAGCAGGGGTTCCCAACCTTTTTTGGGCCGTGACCCCATTTTGACATCACAAATTTCTGGGGACCCCAGAGACACTTTTTTCTAGAATTAGTTTTTGATCATGTTTTTTATACTGTGTTGCAAATACAGAGTATCCAGAATTAGTGCACAAAGTGACAATTTTATTTTCCCTGATCAGGATATAGGCTTTATTTACAAGGCTGAAAATTAATACTGAACAAACAATCTGTTCAGATATTTTTATATGCTGCATTTTATTTGAACTAGATTTATATTTGAGAAAGTGAAAGTATAGAATACAGTTGTTTAAAATTGTATGTGGTGTTTTAATTTTGAAAAGAATAATAATTAGTTAAAAAATATTTTTATCAGTATTTTTTTTTATCAATTACTAGACATTTCAGGTGACCCCATTTGAATTACAGGCAACCCCAAGGTTGAAAAACACTCTGTTAAAGATAATGTTCATGTTTTCTGGTTGATAAGTTTCACACATTTTTTGTACTCAATCTATCATAAAGAGGGACAACATGCTTGAGAAGAAATTGAATTTTGATCACCATCAGGGAAGGAGGCACATTTTCCACGAGCATAAAAAGCTGAAAATTAGGATTTATAATGAATATGGTCACCAATATTGTCTCTTTAATCATCTTTGTCTCTTTTCAAGAACTGATAGCTTTATGTGATACGATGACTAAGAATGAAATAAAATAACTGATTTCTCGTATGAGGAACCTCTGTAGTCATTTGTTTCCACAATAGAAATACTGAAATTGGTTTTCAATGAGTTATCGTAACAGAGCCTGAACAGGTCAGATTTGATCCTCTGTTCCTTCCTCTGCTCATCTGTGTCACCAGTCAGGACATATTTTTTGATGTACCATTTTTTTATTTGATATTAACAGCTTTGAAAACCTGCACAGTAAACCTGTTTTTGTTGTTGAACATTTAATGAACTGAGTTTATAAAGTGTGGTGCACCTTCAAGGCATTCAGCAGAGGTGAGGGCACAAAAACCCCTTTTCCTGCCTTCTTCTTCCTCATCCTCCACCTCTCTCTCTCCATCACTGTGCCACAGATGAGTGCAGATCATTTTCATTCTTAATGTGAGTGATTGTTGCACTGATGCCATAACAGGAAACAGAAAAGAGATAAAGGAGACTAATGACACATGGCTCCTTCATCTACAAGGCCAGCGCACCATGTTGTCATATTGTGATTACCCCATGCTATTGTAAATATGTGTTTCTGTTGGGTTTACATAAATTTACATATGTTTTAAAACTCTCCTGGGATGGGAAACCATTAGGGACAATGTTAGTGTTTTCCATTACAATCGCCCACGGTTGCACTGCTGTCTCATTGAATGGAAATGGCCGTGTGCGTGCGGTAGAGGAAGGAGGGCACATTAGGCGAGGAGGAGAGCTGGAATTGAGAGGTTGTTCTTAGCATTATCTGTGGCACATAGAGAGAGAGTGTGTGGCTCTCGCTGTGCCACTCAGTCAGGGAGCATTAAGCTTTAAGAGGCAGTGAAGAGACTCAGGTCTTCAGAGGGAACTTGACATTGTTCATAAATCCCTCAGGATCTGAGACAGAAGCAATGACAAATACACACACACACATGCACAAAGTCAGCCTGAAAATTGGCCCATTAAATACATTTACCACTTACTATTTGGCAGTCGGGTGTATTAAATTGTACATATTAAAATCAATTTAATTTTTTATTTATGTACTGTAGCATCATAATGATCAGAGCACAAGTGATACAGTGCAAAACAATATTTATCAGCATGCCAAAGAAGTGTAAATAAAAGAATATTGATATTTAAAAGGAAAAATGGCACCAAGACTGTTATGGTTACTCAGACATACTGTATCTACACACGGCTATGAAATGTGGTTGCATTAGCACAAAGTGTTCAGGAGAAATGACATATTTTGTTTTTTGAACCCTGCCCACAGCATTTGAGCTGACTTTGAGAGACAGATATAGCAAAACTGCATGTCAAATTAAAAATCTAAAAAGTAACTCTAGCTTTGGTAACAAGTACCCAAAATTTATAAGAAGAGTGGCAATTAAACAGATTTGGACACGATTTAAAATGTTGAAACATCGATCTCATTGACCCAAATGTGCATGGCTTGTATGGGTAGATTCATCTGGATCCACAGAATCTTTGCAATTTGTTTCTGAGAGAGTTACAGGCCAAATTGCACCAAATCAGACACTGCACTCCTTCGGGTTCCCAGCAATACACCCAACAACCAAGAGGTTGATCGGATGAATGGTTCAAAAAATCAAACAGACAGACAAAGATTCCTTCCTGTATCGGTAGATGAAAAGTCAAAATGTTTTGCATGAAAAAAGTCCTATTGAACCAACAACAGGGGGAACGCATTCAAGAAGACAGTCGCCATATCTATATATTAATGAGGGAGCATTCGTAGTTAATAGAAAGTAATGGGTTTGTATTAGTGTTCTTTATATTTGGGAGCTTGACAATGGTCCATGTGTGCATTCAGCAAGTTGTATCATTTAAACTGCAGACAAAAGCTCTTCATATTTTTCTTGGTCACATCAAACTCTTCATAATTCATGACAGTGCTAACGCAATCTTGAAGTGCCATTAACAGTTTCAACATCAAATCAACTGGCTCCTCATGATGTGAAAGCATTATTAGTACTGTTGAACCCACTTATGATCAACACCCAGTGATACAGGCTTTCACAACTTTTATTTTCAGGTTGAAACTGCTTTCTCCAATAGCTCTCACTGGTGAAGAGTAAAGGCTCAAGTGTTACATATGCGTAAGGATACCGAAAGAGCCATCTGCCTGCACTCTGCGTTCATTTTGTCTGTGTTTCTGCACGTTTTCTGAAAGCTCACCAATACGAACAAAACAGAGCAGTGTGTTCAATGAGACACGACCACAAGACACGACTAAGACTTTTTTTAAAAACAAAAGTATTGGAAATTACAATGTTGTCGGTTAGTCAGTGAAAAGATTCTCCGTCCACGTGACACAATGTATTTCATGAACAAACTGATGCCCTTCACTTTTACCTCTTACTCAAGAGGTACATTATTACAACCTCAACCAGTGTCCTCCATGTTTGTTGTTGTCAGAAACTTCTGACTTCTTTCTTTTGGGTAACTTTTGACTCTGAATGAAATCCTCTAGTGGATGTATTGCTTGACATCCATAACGAAGTGAAGGACGTATGGAAGTATGTGGGCATTGACAGACTTGAGGCTGCATAATTTAAGAGTATTTGCAAATTAATGATGCTATCACTAATATTGATCCAGGATTTAACACCAGGAAGTGCAAAAAAGTATAGTAGAGACAGTCTAATGAAAGAGTTTGAGAAGTTAGAAGTAGAGGGCATCTGGCCAAAGCTCAGCTAGTTGTAATCATACAGCAGAACCATCCTACAGCTCTGGCAGGCAAAGGTGCTCTTCTCATGTAACGTCTCATTGATAAGAGCAGCAAACACCTCATTTACAGGAACCTTAGACTATAAGATCAGGTACTTTAAAAGCCATCCAAACACATTCAGACCCTGCCTGTGTGCCAGCAAATAAAACACCTTGATATCACCCCAACTAAACTAGGATGATTCTGTCTTAATGTCCCATTTCAGGGACCAAGGAGCCCATAGTCTTTATGGTTCCACAGAATTGCAGGTAGTAATGTTTGACACAGCAGGACTCCTGCCTTTCAGATGATCAAAGTGACAAGTTCAGCCTGCAACCAGAGCCACTTACAGGAGACATCAAGAAGCAGCAAGATTGGCAGCTTTTAGGTCTTTGGTCCATTTCATCAGCCATTACTACCAGCGGAGGCGACGTGCTGTGGAGGACTAGTGGGAGGAGGGGAAGGTAAGATTAACAGACAGCTGATACAGGTGTATAGGCGGTATCAAACAGCAGCTCTGTCAATACAGCAGGCTCCAAATTTCTTCAGAAGGGGCTGGGATCCCCAAAGTATGCCCACCGATTTCACTATGACAGGATTAACTGGGAGCTCCGTATGATTTTCTCAGATTCTGTGACTCAACAATTCAGTGATCCACGTTCTATCGGCTTTAAAGGCCCCTATCCCAAGTTTCAAAAGCTTACCCTTCGGACAAGGGACACTCTTTTTCTCCCGCACGGTTCCGCTTTCCCTTTTTTGCTGCATTCAGTTGTTCATCAACCCCCGCGTCCTCGCCAGCTCTCCCATCCTCCCTTCTCTGCACATCTGCTAGGTTTGAGTTTTCCTTTCTTCCCTCCAGCGCCTTGCTTGGCCCAAGGCCCTTATAGCCAAATTGGTTTACATTGGAGAGATAAATGCTCTGCAAATGCGCTTAAACACGTACAGTAAAAAATGCAGACAGTGCGTGTCAGGATTATCACCCAAGTCAGGGGGAGAAAGGAGAGCGTCTCTGTAGCACAAAGCTGGGGAGCCAGAGTGAAGCCTGCAGATATAGTCCGTCTCATCCACTTCTCAGGAGAAAGAGAGGAGGATTTAGCATTTGCATGCTAGTCTGTAATTCCTGGCATTATATAACTTGTCGCCAACAATCAAACTCCTGTGGTATTGTGAAAGTATTGTTTCACATGGGTGAGCAAAGTGTGGAGTTACACTCTTGGGGGAAGGGGGTTTTGGTGGCAGCTTGGAGACAGCTGGTCCAAGATGTATGGCAGAGACCACCCCATAAGCCCAGTTGAGAACTACTCTGCAACACAACATCAGGCCCAACTACAGAAGGTGCACCTCAAAATCCCCTTGAAATATTCTGCTTAAAGCATAAACGACTCACCTGAACATATGTTTAAAGAAGCTGATCCGAAGTGCTACAGATATGGGGAAATAAGTAAAAAAATAAGTAAATAAATACAAATTTAAATGTAGTCCCAAGGATCAGGTGTGCTTGACCATACAGATGGTGATTCAAGATTCTTATTAATCACATATATATAGTTTTTTCACATTTATTTCATATGTATAAAATGTCTGAAAGCCATATGTGCTTATATGTAACTCCATCACATTTAAAGTTCTGCTTCTCATGTAGTAACGTGAGTTCACCTGAAATGTGTTTCACATGTGATTTTAAATGAAAGTTTTGAAAACTGTGTCATCCTTTACTTTTGATTAAAAGAGTGAAATGCATTTTACATGTATTAAATTCACATGTGCTGTTTTTGTGCCAGATAGTGGCCTGCAGATGGAAAATAATTTGTTGTTAAATGTGACACACAGCATTTCTTTGTGCTTAAGATTTAAGTTTTTATACTTGACAATATAATAACATATTATATTGTTTTGTTTTATATGTTTAAATGCTGCTTGGCAATATTTGTCACCCAGCTCCAGGACCAACGTATATATGTATGTATGAATGTATGTATTATATATGTATTTATTACTCAAATGAGATGAAATTGTGCATTTATTGGAAGTATTTTCAGCCATGGATGAATTTGGTACTTTGGAGTATTTATAGCTGCAGGACGGTGCATGTGGGACTGACTCATAGTAAACTGCATTGCCCACTAGGGGTGTGATGATTCTCCAAATCCAACATTTGGTTTGTTAAGGTCATGATTCAGTTTGATTTCCGAGTTAAACGTATATGTTTTTTAGCACTGACAGGTTTGCCAGTGATGAATTATCAAGTCTCGATTTGTAAAGATTAACAGATGGTTGGTTTAATGCCCTGACAAGTGTCATTTAATGTTCAAATTCTTATTTAAAAAGATGGAGAAGTGCAGTCGCAGGCTACCAATAAGCTACACTGTGTGAAGTGTTGAAGTGTTGTTGTTTTTTTTGTTTTTTTTTTCCTGCTTTTAATTTCAATCAGTTTTCGATTAAGAATTGAAATCGTGACACCAATAGTGCACACATTCATTTTCATTTCATTTAAATTTTTTATTTGTTCCAGAGGAAAGAAAAAATGACAAAGTAGTTACAATCACAACAGAAATCCATTTGCACATCTCATGAATGACAAGGAGCAGAGGAAAAAAATCTTAACAGTCAAAATAGGTTGTTACTTGGCTAACTTAACTAGAGGTGTCACCATACCATAATTTCTAACTTCAATACAACACTAGTATATTTTATAAATATATTGTATAAATATCCCTGTATCCCTCGATATAATGCAAAAAGAAAAAAAAAATCAGACAAAGTAGGACAGTTCCTTTATTTTTGTGGCTCAGTGATGTCTGGCTTCAATCATTTTTATCATCAGAGACAGTCTATGACACAGGAATAAGCTGGATTAAACAGGCTTTGGCTACACAGACAATACTTGTTAACAAGATCAATTCATTATTGTTTTTGGTCTTTTAATGGGATTTGTCAGCAATAAAAAAAATATGGAATATCTCGAGAATAATCCTTCAATAAAGTAAAACTGCTATTAACTAATCACAACAGAGAGCCACCCTTACATTCTCTAATGAGGCTACAAGCACAGGATAAGACCCTCCTAAGCAGATGTAGCGTCACTGGGTGAAAGAGGTCTCACTCGATGGAGACAGGTAGGACTTATTCAGAAAAACTGGATCCTGATGATACGGAAAATTTCCCCTCCTTCCCCACCTGCTGCTGCTGCTGTCGTCCCTCGGGGGACACCAAGCTGCTGTTGTCCCTGTCCGCCAGCATCAGTGTAAAACCCCTCCACATGCTCTGCCATGGGGATTTGGGTGTTAAAACTTCCAAGAAAGACCCCCATCCCCAAAAAAAGCCCCCTTTTTCTCATCCCCGCGACCTACCCCTCCCTCCAAATCAACGCCGTCCCCCCTCAGACCTCCCAACACAAAGCCCTCGGAGCAAACCCAGCACAGAAATCATAGCACACCATTCAATCATTGTTTTTTCCCCTCTCTCACCCCTTTTATGGTCCCACTAAAGGTTTTAGCTGGGCAGAGAAGGAGGGCTGTCACTGAGGAAACCTTAGCCCATTGATGAAGTGACAGGAGCTGCCAGAATATGATCCTAATCCTGTTTCCAGCATTCTTTTAGCCCGCTGGCATCGCAATTCCTCCACACATTCTCTGAGCTGTCAACTAGGAAAATCCCTCTAATAGCGCATTGCCCAGATACACATCAAAGAGCTCCTGGAAACCTTCAGCGGCTTAGCTGCCATAGACACACTCACACACACTCTTCTCACACACAGCATTCCTATTAACTTACACCCATATGATGGTTACGAACACACAAAACCCAGGCGTTCATGACAAATTGACCACATATTTAAGGAGAAAAAAGCCCAAACGCGTTTGTACGAACTGTCTTTGCAGGCCCAAAATTATTTTTATGCACTGTAACCTGCACGGTCCTCAACCACCCACCCTTCTCACCTCCCTTTTTCCTGTGAGACAGTGATATAATCTTTACGGTCATGGAGTGAGGAAGCGGGAAAAGACCAGGAAAAAACAGGTGTCTGAACTTTGCTGACTCCAGGAACCCTTTCAGTCCCATTTTATCTCATTCTATTCTTACTTAATCCATCGATATCCCAACCAAAGGTAATCTTCTTATGGCAAAGCATTCTGTTTCGGTGCAGCCAAACCTCGGCTGACAGGGTGGGGGAAGAAGAGGGGAGCAGAGAGAGTGAAGGGTAGGTGGGTGGGTGGGTGGGTGGTGGATTGGATACTCTTTAGAGCTTGACACTGTGCTTCAGTCATTTCATTTAGGATTAGTTATTCGGCACTTGGTGAACAAGTGGCAGGCTCTCCTGTATGTGGTATGTAAACCTCGCCATCGAGGACGGTAGACCTCCTGTGTCTGAATTATTTACGGTTCATCAAGCCGTCTTCAGTGGAACATATTAACCAAACTTCTTTTTTTTTTACTATAAAGGGTTGAATGTGGAAATCAAAACTGTTTATTAAGATTCAGATTTCTGTCTCTGCTGTCAGCCATCCAGAGAGGAGTTGGATTCGGCACATCCTAAACTAATCCCTCTCTTGTTGCCAACTTCCTCTCACTTGAAAAACTTTAGGAAAATGTTTATGGGTATTTTTAAGGTCTATATGTAAGTGCGAGTTTGCACATTATGTGAATATTCCTTCACAATCTAGATGGCTTGTCTGGCCTCCTCCTGACTCACCTTTTAGCTGACAAAAGTCAAAAAAAAAAAAAAAAAAAAAAAACGCCTGAAAATACAAAACTGCCGTTAAGAAAATTGTTTTTTCCCCCATGATATCCATAGAGAGTGTTTCTGTTTATCTAAATGTAGGACTTTTGTAGAAGAAACGTTGCCTCATGTTCTTTTCTTACATTTTTTAGTAAAAAATTAAGGATCACAAATGATGAGATTTTATTGATACCAATGCCATTGTTGATTCTGCTTATCGGTTTTATTTATCGATTCCTTTATTGATTCCTGATCTATTTTCTGTGTGGAAAAAGGCATGCTAGCTGTAGCAACAGTGTCTGTCATCTAAAATGGTTAAATTAGGGAATTTTTGTACAGCAATCGCTTTCATTTAGGTCTAGATTTGCTTTGTAAAATGAATGAATGCTTTGGACTGTTTCTTCCTCTCCATGATGATTCCTTCTTGCTGCAAGTTTCCAACAGCATAGACACATGAGTTGTCATCGTTTTGAAGTAAAACATGCTGCCATCAATAAAAGGAAGTGAAAAGCTGGGAGATGTACGATTTCAAAGGATTGGACAGTTTGGAACCATTTCACCATTCCCATTCCTGACAGGTGATTTCTTGAGTCATTGTTTCAGATTAAAGTTCTGTCTTTGCTTTGGTATAGTGCTACAACTGCAGATCATTTTTCTGCTGGAACTGTGACCTCCACGACCCAATTTTGGATAAGCGGTTGAAGATGGATGGATGGATGTTTAATCTGTCAATCATTTTCTCAATTAATCAATCATAGAATGTCAGAAAAATATGCAACCTGCAAAAAGTGCAACCTGTCAAATGTCTAGTTTTTTCAACCCAACCCAATGATATACTATTTACTGTCATAAAGAAACCAGAAAATAGTCCCTTTTTGAGAAGCTGAAATCACATAATTTGGACATCCTTAAAAAAAACAAAGACTCAAAATTGATTTTCAAAATAATTGCTGATCAATAGTAAAATGAGGTGACACTGAGCACACGAGTCATTCTTAGGTGTGATTTATTCCCTTGCATTAAACAGATAAATTACTCACATTTTAAACAATTGAGAAATACGTCTTGAATCTACAGTGCTATAATACATTGAGAATGGGCCCGTGCGTCTCTCTGCTGAAGCCAGCGGCTCAGAAAAAGTGGTGACTGTTGAGTTCAGTGAACAAAAATGTCAGCCGAGTTCATATTTATTTGTCTCTGTGCCTCGTCCGCAGATTCTCCCTCCGTTTCATTTCATGCCGTAGGTCCTTTGCTTAAAGCTGCAAGTGAAAAATAAATTTCCTCTCAAATCCTTCACACAAAAGGAGACATGGAGTTTCTCTTGAGCCAGGCAGATGGAGGCGAACACTGAGGGATATTTACAACACTCAATGGATTCTTGCAGGCTGAGCTGTAACTTTAAACAAGAAGAGTCAGGTGTCATCTACAAAAAAATACAGTTGAGTGTGGGATTATATTGAGCGATCTGAGCTTTATTTCTCGTATCAGATCTGATGTGACTTCATTCTGTGTCTTGCGGCTGTAAGCCATGCTTCAGAGGGGTGCATGCATGCATAGTTCACGTTCAGGGGCTGAATTATAGAATATTTTAATATCTTTTATCTGTCCTGCAGTTCAAAACCTTCTGCCCTGACTTCACAGAGGAGGCTGAAATCATAACCTTAGTAGAGCTGGCTGTAGGCTGTTGACCAGGAGGAGTCGAAGAGAGAACACAAGCAAAGATCCACAGGCAGAAAGTCACAACTGCAGTCCAGGTTTGCATTTTGCATGAAGTCCATTGAGTTCTTGTTATAATCTTATTTTCTGTTAAGTCTATCCAGCATAGATGGTCTTCATGTTCTGGTGTGTTTCCAGCGGTGAGCTGCATGCCCATATGATGACGATGAGGTGAAGGGGGATACGTGTTTTGACAACCTCAAACTAAAGTGCCTGTTCTAGAAGACATTTTGTGGTCTTCACATGTGCCTAAAAAAACATGTTTCAACTGTTTGTCACACTCCTCTGCTTTAGAAATTGGATTTATTTGAAATCTCGAAAACTGCAAACAAAAACTTTCTCTGGAGTTATACAGTTAAATTACATGAATCAAGCACAAATTCAAATTTGTGAACAGATATTTTTTTAAATGATCCTTATAACAGCCAATCGGGTAGCAGCCAATAAAGCTTACATTTAAATTTGGGACACTTCTAATGAGACTTGGAGTTGTGTCTGAGTTTTGGGTGGATACACATAGTTGCTGACAGCGGTGAGAGGTCAAGAAGAAAGTGAAGGGGTGCCCAGAGTCACCTCCTGTTGATGGGGCCCATCATTCATAAGTACGGCCCTGACTAGAGGGCGAACACATGAGGACTGAGCAGCTTCAGTTAGGAAGCGTGTCCAATCCCAGCGAGGCTGCGTGCTGCTTGGCCCTCAGACGGAGGTTCTCAATGCTGGTGGTCTTGCTGTTGAGGCTTCCAGGGAGGCTGCCAGGCGCCGCCTGCAGCAGCGGGCTGTTCCACACCTGCTGAGCCTGCGACAGCGTCTGGTAGTAGGACTGGCAGGGCAGCGAGCCCAGCGGAGACGGCATGTTGACGTTCATGCCCAGGTAGGGCAGAGAGGACGGAGTGCTCATGTCAAAGGATGGGTAGTGCACCAGGTTGTTGGTGGCAGCCATGTGCTGCCGAAACTGCTCCTGCAGCCGGAAGAGACTGAGAGGAGAGGAGGCGTAGGAGTTGCTCTGCGCCAAACCGCTGGTGGCGCTGCTGGAGGACGGCAAGGCAGGAGAGTTCAAAGGAGAGTCTGAGAGACAGGAAGAGAGAAGGAGGACTTTAGAATGCTTAGACATGTACTGGCATGTCTTGCATAGATATTTTTTGTTTATCCTGTGAGCTTTTGTTTAGCATTACACTACAGAGAGAAGGAGAAGGGAAGAAAATATAGGGATGAAAAAATTGTGGGTGAAAAATAATACTTCTGCATTATTTCACAAAACTTCTGCATTTTCTTGAAAAAACCCTTT